>CM067371.1:48784545-48985711 GCA_034401795.1 Chaetoderma sp. LZ-2023a | reverse complement strand
ATGATTTAGTGGATAATGATATTTCATTTCACATCCCACATTTGATTGTTCTGGCTAAACGATAGATTAAACATTACCTACCTTGCTCATGCAACCGGTGTACTTCTCATTAGAGGCGAGTGGATCTCCGCCCAAGTTCAACTGGCAGGCATCCTGTAGTCTAAAGAAGCCTATAATAATAATAATAATAATAATAATAATAATAATAATAATAATAATAATAATAATCAAGAAACAGATACGTATTATTAGTGATATAGCTATTAACAACTATAACAATATTGAATGCTCTCCCCTCCTCCTGTCCTCCTCCTCCTCGTCCTCTGCCTCATCCTCCGCCTCATCCCCACCTCCTTCCCTCCCCATCCTTATCTCACTACACTCTCCTCGTCTTCCCCTCCCATCCTCCCCCTCCCTCCTCCTCCTCTTCATCTTCATCTTTTTCATCATCCTTCCCTCCTTCCCCTTCTCCTCCTCCTCGGCTCCTCCTCCTCCTCCTCTTCCTTCTCCTCCTCCTTCTCCTTCCTACTCCTCGGCTCTTGCTCCTCCGGGATCCTCCTCCTCATCCTCCTCCACCTTCTCTTCCTCCTCCTCCTCGTCCTCTCACTCACCCTCCTCCTCGCCCTCCTGTTCCTCCTCCTCATCCTCCTCGGCTCCTCCTCCTTCCCCTCCTCCTCATTCTCAACCTCATGTCTCTCCAGGATGTCCAAAATCAAACGGGCAAATTTGCACACGTTCAGAGACCCGTGCCGTGCATCTCCACGGATCGATACTAAGTACAGTGTAGCTCAAAAATAGCTTTTAAAAACAAAGATAGAAACACGCAACGAAAAAAAAGTTCTCTTAAATAGTTTGAACATAATTGTATTGGAAGAGATTTTCGATGAGGTTTGCAGCCTTGAGCGGATCTCTCCTGGAAGTAGAGTGTCAAGAGGACCATTTTCGTCGGCGATAAAGCCAACATTATCTTGGGACTCCATCGCATGTGGCATACCTATCATTGGGATGTGATAGTCTGGTCTTGCTGGTGTTCTTGAACAGATGATAGAGCTAGGGCGAGGCAGCAAGTGAATAGGACTGTTGATAAACCATCACCTAGCGGTGATCCTATTGATTTTTCAAACTGAGCAGAAAGCGTTGATTTGGCGCAAACATTTAGTATTGTATTTGCGAATAAGCGTCTCACTCGGCGTAACTCGTCATCATCGCTGCCAGTTTGACCGAGAAACTGGAGGATCTGTGATTTCTTGATGGAATCAAATGCACGTGACATGTCGATTCCCATCGTGACATGTTTTTAATGCTTTTAAAGTACTACTGATGTTAACATTCGTTGTGCCCAGACTATGTCAGGGATCCACGCCCTTTCTGAACCCTTTAACACTCATGTCAGCCACAAACGGCTTCTAGAGTGGTCTTGAGAAATCTCAATTTGCAGGCAAGAAGACTATTTTTGAAAATTTACGACTGGAATGACTGGCTCGATAACCGAGCCAGTCATTCCAGCAGTAAATTTTCAAAGAGTCTTCTCTTTGTTCTTTAAAGTAACAGTTTCTTTGAGAAAATTGAAATTTTCTTGAATAAATCTAAGGATTAAATGGGTAAAACCACTCTGGCAGTTTCCAGTAAATTTGTCAATCTCATCTCCGATACGTAATGTCACATTTGATAGAATTCATCGGATACTGTTCAAAAACATTATTGGTCTAAGTTTGGAAAGAGGGATGGGTGGTTTCTTAGACTTTGTATATTGTATTATAGTATAGTACGATGGGGAGGGCGTGCGTGCGTGCGTGCGTGCGTGTGTGTGTGCGTGCGTGAGTGCGTGCGTGCGTGCGTGCGTGCGTGCGTGCGTGCGTGCGCGCGTGCATGTGTGTACGTGGTTAAGTTAACTCTGTATCTCACCATTTGATCCCATAGGTGGGAGGGCTTCTGGTACGTTCACATTCAAGGAACACATCGTGCCGTTCACGTACAGTACTGGACCTGTCATGTAGTCGTTATAGTATAAGCTCACGTCAACCCATCTATCCTGTGGATGAAATATCCAATGCTTATAAATCGATGCTATATGTCTATGGCCTTATTTTCACTAGAGAGTTAATCCTGAATAACGCCATACTGACCCGTGTTCTCACTAGAGAGGTAATCCCGAATAACGCCATACTGACCCGTGTTCTCACTAGAGAGGTAATCCCGAATAACGCCATACTGACCCGTGTTCTCACTAGAGAGTTAATCCTGAATAACGCCATACTGAGCCGCGTTCTCACTAGTGAGGTAATCCTGAATAACACCATACTGAGCCGCGTTCTCACTAGTGAGGAAATCCTGAATAACGCCATACTGAGCCGCGTTCTCACTAGTGAGGAAATCCTGAATAACGCCATACTGAGCCGCGTTCTCACTAGTGAGGAAATCCTGAATAACGCCATACTGAGCCGCGTTCTCAACTGACATATGGCGTTATTCAGGATTAACTCTCTAGTGAGAACTGAGAACAAGGCTCAGTTTAGCGATATTCATGATTACGTCTCTAGTGAGAACACAGCTCAGTATGGCGTTATTCAGGATTAAGTCTCTAGCGCAAACACGGCCTATGTTATGTCTAGATATCATGGTTCAACGCTAAAACAATAGAGGCAGTCATAGATAATTCAAATGTTTAGCTGAGACTCACTACCAATCTGTTGATGTGTTCGTTGGTCTGTCGGCCTATTAAATTCGCAACCACAACACATGACACTTGCTCATTATTATCAGTGCCGCGTCGTTTTATAATTTATAAGTTATATAACCGGGAACTGGTCATGCATATTTGCATGTTAATGTTATTTAAAAATAAATATTTATTTTCAATAGAAAAGTACAAATATTTGTGGTAAATTTATACTTTATATAAGGTTGGTAAAGATAGAATTAATAATATTATTTTTATTTCAGCACATTTAGCAAAAACAAACCGAATAACTTCACTTTCACTTAGCCGGAAAACACTAGAATTTCTTAGGCTGACAGGGACCAATACGTATTAATGTCTGACATTGAAGGAATCTGATTGGTCAATTGTGATGGTCGCCATCCCGGGCTGTTTGTGACATTTCAAAAAATATTTTACAAAACCCCTTAATTATTGGTCGATTGAGTTGAAACTTGTGGAACCTTGCATAGAGTAATAGCTGAAAGAGTTTGTTTATAGATGGTGGTTGATCGATTGGATTGGAGGCCATCTGCGATGTCTTAGTCTTTGCCAAACAATCCTCTTGTCAGAACCATTGAACGGCGTTTGTCACATGCCTTGGAGCGCAACCATGTCTGACACCAGTTGATGCTGGTGCTCCCACTGACTGACAATCTTCTGTAAGTGGCTTCAAGTCAAGACTAGTTTTGCTTATGTGCTATTATTACTGACAGGTTCTATCTTTTTTCACGTATCCATCCATCTATCATTTACCAGTTTTAATCTATCAGTACTATCTTACTTTTGTGATGCTTCTGCATCTGCATATCCAGCTAGCAACTGTGTTATTGCTGCCATTGCTATCGCAACACCTAAGGCAGCCATTATGGGTTCCAGGCCTTGTTTTATCTGTTGCTGTGAGTCACATATAGGTGGGCTGCGAGGCTTGCCATGTGCCTTAATTGGTAGTGCATATTGCTCATGGCCATCCATTCCAAATCGCCTCGGACGTGGCAGAGAGGAACACGGTTCATGCGTGTTGTATGTAGTCGTGTTGAAACACATGTCATTTATTATTGCTTGTGGATTGCCCGTGATCTATCTATCAATAACGATTCATTGATACGCATACCTGACTGTGGGCATTCTAGAACAGTTCTCTGCTCTGTGGTTGTCGGTGGTGCTTCAATATTATTTTCTGACGGATCAATACACGTCTCATTGGTGCTGATACAAATGCTTACCACATTTGAGTTTTGGGAGAGGTTTTACTCCGTACACAGATACAGTGGTTCAATTACCATGACAACTAATGTTGGTTCATGTACTACTTACGTGGCGTACATCACTGTTAAGCTGCCAACGGTTATGTGTTGATACAAACGGTTGTACCATCCGTGACAATACGGGTAGCGGGTTAAAACTACCTTCCATAGTGTAGGTAAACTTACTCGTACGCAACACGGACACGGACATGTAGATGGCGTTGCGTCAGCCTTTAAGACGCACGGAAACATTATTCAAGGGACGCCACTCTGCGTGGTAACCTTTTCATATGGTTTTCACCCTTACATCGTCACACACCGGTGAGATACTATATCGACTGCAGTTTACTCTTGTGTGCTAATTAGGAATTATCACAGTAACTATTGAGCCAGGCCACGTTTTAACAATGTTGCGGAAATGCTATTGCTCTTACAGTAATCGTATCCACACAAATATAATTGTATCTATTTTGACAGAAACAAGGTTAATGATCTCTCGGATTTCTGAGTTTTTGTTGAAATCACCCCAGTACGAACGATAATGGACTTAGTCTAATCTGGGCAAAAAAGTACATGACTATGTAGTTTCGAGAGAAATCTCAGTGCTCGTATGTACGAGCACTGAGATTTCTCTCGAAACTACATGGTCATGTACTTTTATATATATGCGCGTATAGGGTATGTATTATTTGATGTGATCTGTTTGCTATTTTAGTTGGTGATGGTGTGTACTTTATGAAGGCGTGGTGCAGGGATTTTTGGTTTTGGTGATTTCGTGCATTTGTCACTTTCCAGTGTATGCATATGCAATGTGTATTTGTGATAGGTACGGGTGTTCATCTCCCGAGGTATGCGTATTATATAAGGTTTCTATCGTCGACTACTATGGCCATCTCACTATAATGCTGAGGTCTTGAGGAACATGAACTTTGCTAGCTAAACCAATGTATATGTTGTCGCCAATATCATTAACATGATGTTTTAACAGCTTAAATGAAACAGAACAACAAACGTCAGTTCGTTAGTACTATCCTATGTAGGATTATGTGGAATCAGGTAGTGTGTAAACAGACACACTATTGTCCACTCTTGCTTTACAGACAGTCTACAAGAGTCGAGCGATTCCTGCACTATCAACTTTTGTCTTTCGATGGAACTACTCTCCTTCCATCTTTTTGCTGTATTCAACATACCAGATCATGAACGGGGTTCCATTGGTCTTGTAGTTCGGATCGACCGGTCGGGTACCGGCCGTACCAGCTAAGCTGGGCATGCGCCGCCCATTTCGTTTCCTGAACCCCCCCCCCCACACCCCCCCCCCCCCTGGGTAGAGCCATAAGTGTATATGAGCCTATGAGAGAGATCGCGTTGCGAAAACGACTAAGTTCGTTAAAACACATGATGCGCATGCGCACGTCTAGATGCTATTTTTGATAGAGCACGTAGTATACGACCAAGATAGGATGGCGCTTTGAGTGTACCGAGATGGTACCCTGTAATCCTTTTCCCGTTAAATATGGGATTAATCAATACCAGAATTCGACGGGCTTTTTAATCTGTAAACCATTTCAAAATCGGTTAAGAAATGGCTGAGTTATCCACGGAAAACCCTTCTTGATTATCTTCAAAATGTTGCCGTGACGTCATAACCACGTGGACGCAGAACTTCTAGAATGTTCTAGAACATTCTGCTTGCGCTATTATTAGCTATGCGCTGATTGGCTGTTGCTCGAACGATGATTGGTTGGAGCCTGCGCCTGCGACGTCACGAGGAGTATAAAAGGAGACGCGATCCAGAGATCGAGGGCATCCTCGGCCAGGGGCCGAACAGGTTGGATCTGTACCAGCTACTATCAGCGCAACAGACAATATGCGTATTACTTCGCTATGTGTCGGGTTTTTCTCCCGTAGCTGGCAGTTGCCCAACCCACCGCACTAAAACAATTTTGTAACTCCCTACCTACGGGAGTAATTTGGAACTTTCTGATTACTGTTCACGAATATCAATATCTACTTCGGAACACAAATTTGTGGTGAGGCCATTACAGCCTGAATATGCGATTCTACAGATGTTCTTTGATGGATGACTCGCTGGATCTGCAGGCCACGCCTAAAAGTGGTATTTCAACTGTCACCGCACTAATATCGTGTAGGTTCTTCTGACTTTCGACCGCAGCAAGTACACTCTGCCCGGTGCATCTTCAGAGCTGGCTGACGTACCCAGCACTGTTACGCTTTGTTTTGTATCTTCGTTTGCATCCAACAACCCTGCTTGTGATTGGGTTGTTGACAACTTCCATCCGTGCCATCGGCGTATGGGAACTTTCTTCACCACAGTAGTACTATCGTATCTTTTGCTGACTGCTCGTTAGACATCCTATTAGGCTTACAGTGCTGAGCGATGTACCCCTCCCGCCATGAGTGTTATTGCGGGAATCTTGTTTGCGGACAACAGCTTGCGGGAACCAACCGGCGGGAACTTTCCAACTTCCTGGGATTGCATCAACGCACATCAACTACGGAATGACGTATCAATTTCAGTAACACGGTAGCCTAACTTAAGAATGACTACCAAGTATTCAATTAACTATACTTCATATTTTAATTATTTCACTATATGTACTTCTCTAATTATATTGTATCCGTAGGAACGGTCCCGATGACTAAAAGGTACCGTAACGGTCCTAGGACCGCTAGTTATAATTTCTGTATATGTTTATAGGTATTCTCATTTTCTGTAAGGTGTTTTACTAACCGCACCGTAGTAGGTTCGTTAACCTGTACTAAGATATATAATTCTGATCATTTGATACCGTATTAATTGTTCTGGTTGGATTATGTATATATATGGCCAGTGCCCATCAGTTCATATGTTTTGTTTATTCATAGAAAATATAGGACTGCAGTGCACGTAGGAAACACTATACAGCAAAACTTATATATGCAGCACTTTCTCCCGCCACCAACAATTTTTCACTGAGGTCACTGTCCATGCTATAACTCTGTTTAGCCCGGTACGCTACCGACTAAGCCGTTTCTATTCGGCTCGATAGGATAGGTTTAATATGATTAGAGACACTTTCTTCGTTAAATCTGTAGTATATTCTTCTCTTCCGGCAGTGCAATAATCTAGCCCCGCACTCCAGTAAGACTCATAACTCTAACATTTTGTCTCTCTTCATTCTCCACTCAGCCTTGTGGCTTCTTAATTGTTTGGATGGCCCTATCCACACCATGGGCTAATCCAACTCTGGGAAACTATTGGGGTTTCCGAGCGGTGTGGCCAGGGTGTGGTGTCACATACATTTCCCTTGTATCTTTGGATACTTAGTAGTTAGCACTTTAGCCAATGTAGGAAAGCACTGCGAAAGCATGTATTAATTTTTATTTTTTTATTACTGAAGAAACCTCCCGCACCGCAGTGCAAAACTGGGCAACTTGTATATAAACCTAGCGACAGATTAAACGGTTAGTTCCATATGACCCGGTGACAGGCGAGATACGTATCCCCACCGAATTCCATAAGAATGTCTGGGCATGATATTTAGATCTGCCACGCCCTTGCGGGAAGGACATTTATGGTAGGTATTCATCTCTCTCACCCCCACCATAACGATAGAACAATTGTCTAATAATGCTTTCGTGAAAAGTAACCAATGTCCTATAACGTTTTATGTGGTTATGGAGCGGGATGTTCGGATTCTTATCCAGTTTGGAGATCTTACTAAGTAACATGTATGAGCGCTGTCTTCAGTATTGATGTCTTAGGGCGTATGTTCTCAATGACAGCCGTGTCTAATAGCTAGGTAGATACCAGCCATTTCCGGCCTAAAATAGTTCTTGTTTCGAAAAACTAAAAGCTTATTAAGCGAAGAAGAAGGCCCGCATAAATAAAGCGGCAACTACTAACTCAGCATACTAAGAATCACATAAGACGGTGATGGGGGAATCCATCTGGAATCGCTCATCCCGTCGTCACGTAAAACAGCACGCAACCCTATAGTCATAATCTCACTAGGCATGGTCTTTTCTTTCTCAAGCATTTTAAGTTGAAATATTAGAGTGGGCCCATTTTTTGCCTACTACTCTTCTCCCGCTTTAAGCAGTGGCGACACCTTCGCGAGACGGAGGCCCACACGAGGCACTTGCCTCTTGCAAGGATTCAGTGACGACGGTCCACGCGAGGATAATACTCCTCACCCAAACTAGCACTAGGAGTAGTGCCTGCGTGAGGCACATAAATTTTCGTCTGAGATAACCTTCTTCCTTTCAGCTTAGAGGTATAATAACTTATATTAAGCTAATTAGTTAAGTCTCATGTACGAGAGTCTCCCTTGCGGTAATACCTCTGTGGACCTACGAGTCTGTGTGGTACCTCCGGGAGCCCCATGTTTAAACGTTCATCTACCTGTCTCTATGTCTCGTATTTTCGTATGCTCTTATTGTAGTTTTATCCAGCATATTTATAATTGTTTAGGTAAAATCATTGTATAGACGTATAATTTTAGGTCACCAAATCACGAAATTGCTATGAACAGGCATACACAAATTCGTGGGATGAGACCTCACCAGAACGATTGAGTTCCACCGGCCATAGGAGCCAGTTTTTTACCCGCAGGGCAGTCTTGTACAAGGTCACCCCAGAGACCGGATGCTAACCAGCATCATCACTTGTCGTGCACTTGCGGCGGGGCGAGTCGCCATGATACACTGGAACGGCCCGACACTACCCGGTGAGCTACAGTCTGATAGCTAAAGATGTTCGAGGTAGGCGCACATGAGAGGATACCAGAGTATTGTGGATCACATGTGAATTGCCACAACTTAGAGTTATATCAGTGTTAGCTGTTACAGACTCAGTACTTGCAAAAGCTTTCGCATGCTTGCCTGTAACAGTCTCCTGTGGATGCTACCACTAACAGTTTTTCAATTGTATGGTTACACTAAAACACGGATAGAATTTGCTTCCAACAATGGAGAAATAGTGCACATCTCAGGCGCGAACCAGGTTCTCCAGTTAAGTAGTCCTAAATGCTAGCTATTACACCAAGCCGCCACCTCCTTTCAGGCACTACTTCAATAGTAGTCTTGGGCTACTAGCAATCAGCCGAGCTCTTAATTCTGCACCAAACTTTAGAGCAATATTCGTCTTTCATCTACAACACATTTTTGATGTGTGGTTCTCCTCTAACATGAACTAATCACGAAGCTAACGTGAATCTATCATGCACAACTCGTCGGTAGAGTCAGAAGTAGCTATGGCGTACACTGGCATATCAGGGTGTTGTAATCTGAATGGTCATTATGCATGGGTGCTTCTTTTTCTTTGAGAAATCCCAGTATGTACAGATCAACGAATATGGCGTCCAATAGTTTCAATGCATATTGAGGCAACGCATTGCACTGTGGGTAGCATTGCTTTCCGGGAGAATTGAACACAAATCAACAGGTATCTCACATCTCGTAGAAAGGTTTCTATAGCTAAGGGGACATGAGAACTTTAAGGTGTGTAGCGTAATAAAGGTAGGTCAGTGTGATCTACCTTCACGTTTCATCTACAGCTTTTGAAATTCTATCGACCTTGTTCTTATATTCTTTCACTGAATAGTTCGTTAAGGGAAGCCACCCCACCCACTATAATAAACGATAACATTTGACAATATATACAGGTTTGCTATCTTCTGATATTTCTTGTTCTTGTAGTAGTAGTAGTAGTAGTAGTAGTAGTAGTAGTAGTAGTAGTAGTAGTAGTAGTAGTAGTCAATGCTATAAGTCGTGTAAGTCGTGTTGAATTTGAGCTTTGCTATTATCACTCATTTCATTGTCCCTGTCTTGATTTTCTGTTTATTTTTGGTTTTGAAAGCTGTTTAAGCTCATCAGGTTCTTGTTGGCGTCTGTTATTTTTGTGTGTTTTGCTGCGGGGGGTGGGGGTGGTTACAGTTGTTTGACAAGTCTTTCAACATTGTACACTGTCCTCGCTCACTGCAGACCGCCATTCCGGGCTGGCCTGTCGCCTTGCTGCGTGAACGAGCGTGTCACCTGGCCGTATTGACCTCTCTTGCTGTTTATATATATTTTGATTTTGAAACTTGTGTGTATATATATATATATATATATATATATATATATATATATATATATATATATATATATATATATATATATATATATATATATATATATATATATATATATATTTGATTTGATGTTTTTGAATGTTTCCCGTTTCTGATTCGAGGGTCTCTCATCGGTGTTAATTTGGCGGTATTTATTGGCCCTTATTATAGGTGGTCTTTTCGACAGGCTATGCTGATCAGTTGGCTACCTGTTGTATTGAAGCGACACGCTGCTCGTGCTATTGCCGGAGTTTAGAGACGTGTCTATTTATAAATAACTACGTGTTTTAGGCGCCTTCTAAATTTGTCTAATTTGTCAGACAAAATTGAACCGCTGACAAATCTTGATATAGTCAGACGTAAAACTGAAATCTTATTTTACATAAGCTACTCTCTCTGGAAATTATTCCGGGCCGTTTGCTAGTGAAAAATGTCTTCAGAATATAAAAGGACATTGAGTTTAAAGATCGTAACGAAGGGATGGGACGTTGCAGCCATTGATTTTTATCATGGCCTGAAAGACGTTGATGGTGCTGGCCCTTTGGTCCTTAAGGGACTTATCAATATTACTCGTAATGTCTGGAACGTCACGGTTGGTAATGATGACGTAAAGAATTAGGTGCTGGATAGTGAGCTCATAGTAAAGTGTGTGTGTGTGTGTGGGTGCGTGCGCGTGCGCGTGCGCGTGCGCGTGCGCGTGCGCGTGTGTGGTGTGCGTGCGTGCGTGCGTGCGTGCGTGAGTGTGTGCGTGCGTGCGTGCGTGTGTGTGTGGTGGAAGAAATTGAGTCGGACAAACTGGTAGTGAAAATTAAGACTCCATATGAAATTCCAATCGCAATGGCTGAATTTTTTCAGTATGGGGAAGTCTTGAAGATTGAAAGGGAGACATACCATTTTGAACGGTCGCATGAAAATGGAATAAGGAGAGTTTATTTTGATAAGCTAGATAAACTGCTGCTTAATAAACTTTCCATAGATGGCAAATTTATCCTGCCTCTGGTACAGAGGGCAGATAAAGGAATGCTGGATTTGTCCAGGCACCAACCACCTGGCAGTGGACTGTCCACGAAAGAACATGTGTCTAAATTGTGGGTCCACTGAACACTTTAAAAGATAATGTCCAGATAATAATAAGTCACGCAAACCAATATTGGATAAAGATTCCAATGTTGCAACTGAAGAGCGGGCGAGCGAGTCTCAACATCCACCACCAACCCTCCAGCTGTTGTCACTGTTCTTGCTGATATTAATCCAGCAGCTAGCCAAGGGCCGGTAACTGTAAGCAACAATCCAGTAATAGATGGCAAAGGTGGGTGTAGAAGAGATTGACAGAAAACATGGTTACCCATACAGAGATGAAGACTATCATCAAGTCACTCTATAGAACACCTCAATCAGAAAATGCCTACCATCATCTCTCGAGGCCAGAGCAAGTGACCATTTTTCGTCTCAGAACTGGACACAACAGACTAAACCAACACATGTACAGGCGGTTCCACCTTACGACATCGCCCGCTTGTCCATGTGGAGAAGCAGACCACAGAGCACATACTTCAATGTTGCAGTACGTATCAGCTGCTGAGAGAAAAGATCTGGCCTTTGTCAACCTCTTTTCTTGGAAAGCTGTATGAGCCTGTGGAAGAACTGCAGAAAACCACAGATTTCATCTTGAGAACGGCTCTCCAAGTGTGATACCAGCAATCGAAAAGAAGAAGAAGATCAGTGACTGAATTGATGCTTTGGAAACTAGCATACGTCTTACACCAGATGACAGTAAGAAATCCAATGAAACAGCCAATGCTGTATCTGATGATGATGATGATGATGATGATGATGATGATGATAATTTAAGTGAAGAGGAATTCTCTCTGACACAGCCTTTGTCTCTTGGTCAACGGAAATTCCGATCACAATCTACAGATGATGTCACTGGCTTTCCTCTAAGCCCGTTTCCTTTGAGACAGTTTTCAGAAATTGCTAATGATGCTGAGAGTCCGAAAGCTACTAGTGCAGGGGATACATTGCCGGCGATGGACGTTGTAAACGAGGCGATTAAAGGCAACATAGTTAACGCCATAAAACAGATTCCATTTCTGAATCAGGAATCATTTCTGCTGGGTCAGAATATTCTGTTAAGACCCAGAGCTCCAAAATATCTGATGAGATGGTTATGTTTCGATCCGAAGATGGCGAGAGGTATTAGTACCCAATATAACAACAAAAGGTGTACATTATAAACATTTAAGATGTGATTCAAACATTTCAAAATATAGTTACTTGAAAACTGTTGAGCTGAATAATCACGATTTCAATGGTAAAATGGGCAAATGGGATAAAAAGAAAGGCAAGGCGAGTAAGAAACGTAAATCCAGTTAGGATAAATATGGCAGTCTTGGTTATTCTTCACCTATTTATGATTATTTGTGCCTTAAATTGCAGAGGTTTGAATACGGATTTTAAACAAAGACGTATAATTGAAGAACTCGAAAAACAAAATGTTGACGTTGCTTTGCTTCAAGAAACTAAAGTCCAGAAGACTGAAGTTATTGATTTATTTAAAGGGATTTTTAACGGTGAAATATACTACTCATTATCACCTGATAACAGTTCTGGAGTCGCTATACTGATTTTTCCTCGCTGTCTGAAATCGGTCAACGTTATATCATCTGCATCTGACACAAGCGGGCATTGGGTTAAAGTTACACTTGATGTTTTCGATTCTGCTGTAAATATTCTATGCGTTTATTCCCCTTCTTTACATGGCTGTCTCCAGGCTTTTCTCACTAACTTATCATCAGTTATTCAGGAAAGCACGTCTGAAAATTTAGTTTTAGCTGGTGATTTTAATTGGGTTATAGAGCCAGGTATGGATATATGGTCACAGGCTGCATATAATGATACATCACATCTTGAGCTAAAGCAGATCTGTGATAGAGAACATTTACTTGATAGCTACAGGATATTATGTCCTAATGGTAAAGAGTACACCCGGATTTCAAATAATGGATAGGTAGCATTCAGATTATATAGAAATTTTATACAACAGTCACTTAAGGGTAATCTGACACAAATACAAATTTCCCCAGTTGCATTTTCTGACCACCATATAGTCTCTATCACCTTAAATAGTGCTGCCTGGATTAAATGAGGCATAGGTTACTGGAAGTTTAATAACTCCCTCTTGTCTGATAATAAATATCAACATCAGGTAGACGAATTTTGGAAATATTGGCTACTGAAGAGAGACATTTATAAAACTTTAATTCAATGGTGGGAGGATGTAAGTCTGGATTGGCACACATAACGCGACAGTACTCGATTAAAAAAGCACGAGATAGGAGAAAACACAGGAAAGTCTCAGAAAAACATTTAAATCTAGTTTACTGTAAAATCAGCGCGGGAGAAGAATGTTTAAGCAGCCTTATGGTTGAATTGAAGGAAAAAATAACTCAATAAGACCAATATACATATGAAGCGGCCAAAGTTAGATCAAGGGCCAAGATGCAAACAGAATGGGAAAAATCAACCAAATATTTTTGTAATTTATAAAAGGCAAGGGGCGTTGAGAAAATAACTGGATCTCTAAAATCAAGTACTGGCCGCGTCGCATATACTAATGAAGATATGATGGAAGTAGTTTGTAGGGTTTATCAATCGTTGTATACATCTGAAGGGAGCTATGCTATGGCAACTTCAATCTTCCTAGATAATATAGAGAACACGTTGCTAGATGCATCTCGCAAAAGCTGCGATACATCTTTATCATTAGATAGCTTGTAGAAGTCGCTGTAAGGCACGAAGGCTGGCAAATGTCCAGGATGTGACGGGTTGACTGTAGAATTTTATCGCACATTTTGGCATTTGCTTGGTTCTCAATTTCATCAGGTGGTAAAGGAAATTTTTGAAAATGGCCATCTTGTTCCTACAATGTCCCAAGCATATGTCAGCATTTGATCCAAGAGAAGTGAGAGGGAAAATTTGAGAATTTACAGACCTATATCTCTATTGTGCATAGATTATAAAATAATTTCAAGAGCTTTGTCAATGAAACTGAGTGAAGTATTACATGAGGTTATTGACCAATATCAAACTTGTGGGATTCCAGGAAGAAGTATTTTTACAAATGCTTTCCTTATAAGAGATTTGATTACGTTAGTTGAAATAGATGAAATCCTAGCAGCAATTATTGGGCTTGATAATGAAAAGGCATTCGGCCACCTTGAATGGGATTTCCTTTTTAAAGCATTAAAATGTATTGGATTAGGAGAAAATTTTTATAAAATGGGTAAAGATATTGTATACCAATGTTAATAGTAGATACTTGGTGAACAACTGTTTAACCGAACCCGTTAACTTAGCACGTGGTGTGCGACAGGGATATTCCCTTTCACCTCTCTTATTTGTGATTGCAATGGAAATGCTAGGGGCAACGTTGAGGCAAGATAGTTCATCTACAGGAATAGTTGTACCTGATATTGCGAGAGCAGTAAAAGTTTCGCAGTACTCGGATGACACTACTGTTTTTGTTGGGCAAAATAAAGACTTTCCCTCACTTGTTAATATATTACACAATTTCCAAACAGCATATGGCGTCAAAATCAACAGAGAAAAATCTGTCGGAATATTTCTTGGTTCATGGCATAACAGAACAGACCAACCTGTGAGTATTAAATGGTCAGATGATTATATAAAGATTTTAGGATTTTATTTCAGTGGATGCTTTGTTAAATTGGACACATTGACTTAGTAATGTCAAGCAAACATTTGCCCGATGGAAACATCGTCATTATATCTATTTTTGGTAGAGCTTTTGTGGTTAACAATCTGATAATGTCTGAGCTGTGGTACATAGCCTCAGTCATTCCCATGCCGAAAAATGTAGAAAAAGAAATCAGCCAGTTAATCCTTTCGTATCTGTGGGAAGGTAAAACAAATGTCGTATCTCAACCAGTTTGTATAAATGAGAAACTTTAAGGTGGCTGGGTTTAGTTCACATTCCGACCAAATGCACATCATTAAAGCTAAAATTCTTAAATGACCTAATTTATTCTCAAGCTAGTTGGGCAAACGTTTTACGGAAATTGCTTATGAAATATATAGGTCCTTTTAATGTAAGCTGTATATTTTTCTCAAATACAATGCCACCAAATGTCTCCACAATTCCGGAGGTCTACCAAGAACAAAGAAAGGCTCTAAGCATGTTCTCAAAAGAAACTTTATCACCAACAGTTTGGGAACATGCTATGTGCCAGCCCTTGTGGCGAAATGACCTTATTCAGCTACAGAACAAGGCACTTTACTTCCCATCATTAGCATGTGCGGGAATTCAGTATTTATCAGATTTGGTTAATTCAGACACGTGTTTGGCTTTCTACCATATGCCTATCAGTTAACTATACGTTATGGGACATTAATATCAAGAGATCGTTAACACAAATCAAGAAAGCAGTTCCAGTGGAGTGGTTCAATTTGCCTACTTCCAAAAATGGTGACGATGTTTCCACTCCAGTTTTAATTTATAATGGCGATGTTTTAAATGGCATATGACTTCTCGTGATTGGTATCGACTTCTGATCCAAAAACATACTAAACAACCAAAGGCCATTGATAAATGGAAAGAAAAAGACCATGAGCCGTTAGATAGGGATAATGCTTTGAAAGTATTACATTTGCCATTTTTGCCTCATAAAGCGCAGGATATAGCTTGGTGGCTCCTTCGTCGTGGGTTGTGGGTTGGCCATTTGCTACAAAGGTGCCATGTTACGACCAGAGACCAATGCTTTTTTGGACAATGGGAGAAGAAACATGTGAACATCTTTTTGTAAATTGTGAAAAGGCTAAAGAATTTTGGAAATACATTGAGGAAATTATATTGTTATTTGGGATCCCTTCTGTAAAGACAGATGCAGTTATAATTCTGTTTAGAGATATCTCGATTGTCAAAAGACATATTACGAAAAATATGAAAGATGTTATAATGTGCTTATTAATAATCATCCTCTGGTCGATATGGAAATAGCACTGCGCCCTTGCATTGAAAACAGATAGTATATTTCAATTACCATCTTTAAAAGCGATATTTCGAGCGTTGTTGGTGAAATTTCTTCAAGGTGAACGTTACAGGTTCACACAGAAAATGCAAACAGATAAATTCAAAGATATCTGGTGCGCTGATAATATAGTAGAGGTAATGCCAACTAACTTTATAATGTTAAACTTATGAGAATTTATTGTTCTTAGGTGTTTTGTTGTATTTTGGATGAATATAATAATACGTATTGAATGATATTTACATAGTTTTCAAGTGAAATATGGATTTGTTTTAAGATTTTTAAATAACATTAAATTTTACCCTTTATTTAAATATAAAGGTGAGATTTAAATAAATATTGTATTATATATATATATATATATATATATATATATATATATATATATATATATATATATATATATATATATATATATATATATATATATATATATATATATATATATATATATATATATATATATATATATATATATACTCTAGACTGACACATGATCATTAGGTTTTCTATGTAAATTTTTTGGTGTTTTTGTGTTTTAGTAATTTTGTCAGTCAGTATACTTTTTTGGGTAGTAAAGGATTTCCACATGATCATGTTACCAAAAAAGAATTAAAAAAAGTAGTAGTAGTAGTAGTAGTAGTAGTAGTAGTAGTAGTAGTAGTAGTAGAAGTAGCAGCAGCTACAGCAGCAGTAGTATCAGTAGCAGTAGCAGTATCAGCAGCAGCAGCTTCAGCAGCAGCTTCAGTAGTAGTAGTAGTAGTAGTAGTAGTAGTAGTAGTAGTAGTAGTAGTAGCAGTAGTTGTTGTTGTTGTTGTTATTGTAGAAGCAGCCGCAGCAGCAGCAACAGCAGCAGCAGAAGCAGCAGCAGCAGCAGCAGCAGTAGTAGTAGTAGTAGTAGTAGTAGGCCTAGTATTAGTAGTAGTAGTAGTAGTAGTAGTAGTAGTAGTAGTAGTAGTAGTAGTAGTAGTAGTAGTAGTAGTAGTAGTAGTAGTCGAAGTGAACGCACGCGTTTATTTAGCTCTGCAATTGCTGCCCGAATTTGCTAGTTTCTAGCGCGATTTTGTAGATAAATTTTATACATATATTTCGTATTAGGATTTCCTTTCAAACTTTATGTTTAATTTGTAAATTCTTGTCTTGGTTGGAGCGCATTTTGTGTCTCCATTTTCTAAAGGCATTCCTCTTAGCTGGCGGTTTCCGCCATTTAATAGGGCTCCTCTTACTGTGGTCAATGCAATACATTTCTCTCCGCGCCAGTCTGCTATTTCTATAGTTCGTAGGCTAGCGCATTATATTTGGCAAGATCGCTTGAGTGAGTGGATTTAATTCCTTTGTCATTTGTAAGCACAAGCCTAGTTCTTTAACTATATAAATCCTTATAGTCAGTTGGCTGTCCCCGGTCAACTCGAACAGACTAACAAATATATGACTGTAATATGTTAGTATGCATTAGGAAACCACTTTAATAGGTTAGGTGTTAGTGAATCACTTAATAAGTGGTTCAAACTAACAAATATTCGACTGTACTCTCTATTCGTATATTTGTTGGCAGACGTTAGGGTTTCAAAAGGGGACACTATTTATTTAGTGTTTAGCTCTTCCCCGACGTCTTGGTGTTCTATATTTGTATTATATATTGGAGTAGTATGGGTTTCCTCTTTTTATAAAACAGCAAGGCAACCTATAAGCGTACCCTAAGCGTTAAAATAACAACTAAGGGGTGGGTTGTATTCGATGGATACGAAGGACCATTCACAAAAGACCACAAACATCTGAGGCGCTCTCGAACAACGTCCGCGGAAATCACTGTCACAGATATATCAAAGTGTCACAAAAATCAAGAGGCAGTTTTCTCCAACATGAGGAATAAGATACAGTTCATACAGCTTCTTGTTAGATTCTTACAATCTAAGGATTATATCGTTAAATATAGTGATGGCGATGCAGACACCTTGATTGTATCAACTGCTCTGGACTTTTCGAAAAGCGGTCAATCTGTAATTGTTGTAGCGGAAGACACTGACATTTTTATTATGCTAATTCACCACTGGAAAACATACATGGCTGATATATTAATAGTAAACGAGAAAAAAACAAATGGACCGAATAAAACTGTCGAGATGTACAGCCTTCGCGAAGCACATGAAGTGATGAATCCAGTATTGCACGACAAAATACTGTTCATCCATGCATGGAGTGGTTGCCATACAACTTCATCCACCTTTGGGCAAGGAAAAACTCATGTAATGAAAGTCTTGTCTAAACAGAGCAAACTACAGTTACTAGCTCATGAAATGGCTGATACTGAGACGACACCCCAGGACGTCGGTAATGCCGTATATCTGTTTTCTGTATCCTTTATGGAGGGAAAGATTTTGAATCACTGACATCCTTGAGACACATGCGTTATCAAGCAATGATTGCATGGTATAATAAAATTGAGCCTGAGAGACTTCCACCAACTGATCGAGCGGCTCATTACCACAGTCTCCCTGTCCATCTGCAAATTGTCCAATGGGCTGAACTCGATAACAAGTGCCTTAATCCGTACGAATGGGGCTTGAAGTTGGAAAACAAGGTTATGCACCTAGTCATGACAGATATCGATGCTGCACCTGCAAATGGTCTGAAATTTATTCGTTGTAATTGTAAAATTACTTATAAAACCCATTGTGGAACAAGGCAATGTTCATTCTACAAATCAGGATTACACTGTGTCGCTGCCTGTGGCAGTTGCCATGGATAAACGTGTAGCAACAAGGTTGTTCCTTCCGGATGTGAAGAGCAAAGATAGCAGACAAGATGTGCTTCTTGGATAATCCTTTGTCAATGATTTTCACATCTGGCAGAATCCTCAGTTCTCGTTGTTTAAAATATACCACATTCACCTAAAGAAATTTATGTCTTTTAAATTCTTGATAGAAATTATTTACTCAGTATTTCTTTTATACATTTCATTCATTTTAGTAGGGTTTCTGATCGCAAGTATGCGACAAATGAATGGCTCCTGACAAAGGTAATATTTATCCATAATCCGCGCAGCCATCTTGTTTTTTCCCACGTTACCATGACTACAACTAAAGGAATCATTGACAGACTAAGAGAATATGGTACACCCGATAAATATACAGTTTCAGTGCTGTACTCATAGACCCACTGTCAGAAAAAAGGACTTGCCTTTGACTACCCCAGAAAATCAGGGTTTCTAAGAACGCAAAAAGTGACACAATTTCAATGTGCCGTAAAAAAAACCTTTGCCCAAGGGATATTGGTCAGGACTTTTTTTTCTGTGATAATATGACCATAGGGCAGCAAAAAAACGTTGATTTCGACAACATTGCAATTTTCTGCTCAGCTTCTCCAAAATCCGATAGCCTACTACTACTACTACTACTACTACTACTACTACTACTACTACTACTACTACTACTACTACTACTACTACTACTACTCTACTACTACTACTACTACTACTACTACTACTACTACTACTACTACTACTACTACTACTACTACTACTACTACTACTATACGGTGTGCTACGTTAAACTACATATGATCTACTTAGCCTGCCGGTCATGAATCGGCTCAATGGCGTCAATGAGTAGCTGTAGCTTACTGCTAATTATTGATGAGTCGCTTTACCACTTGTTGGTTAGCTATGCTCGTCATTTGGGCCTGCTACTACACTGTGTGCAAATAGTAATGGCTTTGTTGAATTATGTTATGTTATCAGCTCTTTATTAAGTTTGTTTCTATGTAGTTATGCCATGGGTGTGGTATATGGTAATAGAGTGTTTTAGCTTGCATTGTTTTGATATGTTAAGTTTGTATTGTTATTCATATACTATTAATAAATCCTGCTATTTCACCTGATTTTTCATGGGGGTTTGCAAGCCTTTTTTAAAGGAGTTACTCCGTGAAGTGTGTCCGACTGTGTCAGCGTCGGATTTTCAAAAAAAAAGAAAAAAGGTAGTAGTAGTAGTGGTAGTAGTAGCAGCAGCAGCAGCAGCAGCAGCAGCAGCAGCAGCAGCAGCAGCAGCAGAATCAAAAGTACCAGCAGGAGAAGTGGTGGCTGCTGATGCTGCTGTTGCTGGTGCTGCTGCTGCTGTTGTTGTTGTTGTTGTTGTCGTCGTCGTCGTCGCCGTCGTCGCCGTCGTCGTCGTCGTCGTCGTCGTCGTCGTCGCTGTTGTTATACTAAGCAAACTTACCACACCATTGCCAGTCTGGTTGCAAATCCATATTCCATTTCTGTACTCAATCCGGAATGCTGCATCTCTAGCGCGATAGAAAAATCGGAACGTGGCTGGAAATACGTTAAATTGTGCGCCATCTAGCCCGGCGCAGCTATCAGCCAATACACACCTAAACTCGTCATTGTTGACGGTATCAGTGGCAAGTGCGAATAATGCAAATTTGAACCAGATTTTCGGTCTTTCATTGCCAGCCAGAAACCACGTCATCAAACGTGTATTAAAAAAGCTGCGTAAAAACAAGAAAATAAATAAAACATATGCAGAAATCGAAAAAATGTGGTTTCCTATGGCAGCATGCTTAATGGACGAATCCGATATGTCGATCACATTTCGTCACAATCAATTACGGCACATGCAGTCTGAATTGGCTGATGTCTCAATCATAATTCACAGAAATACTGTGTCATGATGCAGGATACGGCCGCCAAGTAAATTTAATAAACTGGTCAAATTAGTTTCAAAATATTCGACAATTTACCTGTAGAGTTACCTTGATATCGAGATTCTTGGTATCCAGGTGTCTATCGTTCCCAACACAAACAAAGTGTGGACTGAACATAGAAAGAATTACAGATTTGAAATCTTTAGCGTCCACCCTTTTCTGTCACTGGCTGCAACGATATTTATTTCTATACATTTGAAAGCAATTTCGATCAATTAAATAATGGGGCATGAATGAATCTTCATTTATTTGGCTGAATGATATTTACAATATATTGTGCATACAGGGAGTCCACTAGAGGCATAGTACCGTGGCCCCCCTTACATAACATATATATATATATATATATATATATATATATATACACCTGTGCAAAAGTTAAGCACCAGCAAAAACAATAGAACGTAGAAACATGATGGTACAACTAGGCTGCCATACTTTTTGTCCCCGCGTTAGCTGACATAATTCCAAGTACGAAATGCACATGCATGCATGACTTCACGCCGCTTGATGTCCGTGCGTGGCGGGAAACAGCACACGTGTTCAGTTATGTAAAAGTCCAGTTTGAGGTGTAGAACATTACATACAGATTTAGGCGACAAGATTAGGAATTTTGTGTTCATGACCGTGGTTTATTTGTACAGAGAGAATTAGCTCTTGATTGTGAACCGCTATGGCAAGACGAAGGTTAAGTGATCGTGTGAAATGGCAAATCATAGGCATGCATACCACTGGTATGTCATGCAGAGAGATTGGCAGACAGCTGAACATTAACCATACTGTAATCAGTCGTTTGATTGCAAAACATGGGCAAACTAACGAGGTGAAGGACAGGCCTAGATCTGGAAGACCAAAGAAGACTACTGCCCGTGATGATCGAGCCCTAGTACGCCTTGTTAGGAGATCTCAATTCACCAACAGCAGAGTGCTCAGCCAGCAATGGGAAACGCGCAATAGAGTGTCAATGTCTACCGTCAAAAGGAGACTGTATGCTGCTGGCATGAAAGCTAGGAGACCTGTCAGACATCCTCTCCTCACTGCACACCACAAAGAGGAGCGTCTGAGGTGGTGCAACGAAAGAAGACACTGGAGCATGAGATCCTGGAGACGGGTACACTGGTCCGATGAAAGTCGGTTCCTGCTTCATGCCACAGATGGTCGAACTCGTGTATGGAGGTCCAGACGCACGGCGTACGACCAACGTAACATCATGGAAGAAGTTCCATTTGGTGGAGGTTCCGTTATGATATGGGGGTGCATCTCATTTGATTGTAAGCTGGATCTGTTGACTGTACCTGGAACACTAAATGGACAAAGATATCAAATTCCATACTGGATAGAGTTGTGGTCCCTCATTTTGTAAATCATGCACCTGGAACCCACCCTATGTTCATGGATGACAACGCCCGACCACATCGTGCTAGAGCTGTGCATGAATACCTCCGCCAGAATGCCATCGAAGCCCTACCATGGCCAGCAAGGAGCCCTGACATGAACCCTATTGAGCATATCTGGGACATTCTGGGAAACATGGTGAGGAGGGATCCTCCTGTGCAGAACCTACATGAATTAACAGACGCACTCCATCTTGAATGGCAACGAATACCACAATGGCGTATCAGTCGGTTGGTGACCAGCATGAGACGTCGTGTCCAGGCCGTCATCCAGGCACAAGGTGGATATACCCGGTATTAATAATGACAGTCTCAAACTCGTGCACAGATGTTAAACTTCGTTTTCAGACACCATTAATGACAATCTAGCCACGTGTGTCAACTGTAGGGCAATAGTTGTCAGTTGTGTCAACGTAACCATATTCACGCCTCGTTTTCAAGTTCAAACAAAAACATACAGTGTTTCCCCACCATCATAATCAGCATTCCTCTAGTTGCATTATTACCTCTTGCACTAAGATGGATGGGTACATAAATGGTTATGCTATTGCTTTCTTCATAGCACATGAATATACCCTCGCATGTGCGTAAAAATAGGGTGGTGCTTAACTTTTGCACAGGTGTATATATTAGGATAATGTTTACACTGTGTAATGTTATAGATTTAATGGTAAAATAGAAGGATGAGCATAAATATATTATCGGCGATGTGGATCAGTGTGGTTTCCTGCTACCAGGACCCCCAATTCGTCATATGGAATATATAGATAGGCAACAACATTTGAGCATAACATTTATTAATTCATTAAAGATAAATTCCCGCTACCCACATGATTGGAATAGTATAAGCCGATCAATTTATACTCGAGAATAGTAGGTCTAGAGCATTGCAATTCACTTTTCCAGAGTATCCATCCATCATCTGACCTCGTATGATGTCATAATCAGCTCAGTGCGTGTATGATGACGTCACAATCATTACGTCACAAAGGGTTCCATATAGACCGTCATCAAATCTCAGATACTCCGACACGTTACATGAATTATATGTCTTTGTAATTCTTTGCTATTTAAGAAACACGGTGTTGAATATTTTGAAAGTAATTTATCTTAGGTAGCAACAACACCCAGTCATATTAGTTTCAAAATATTCAACAGCTTACCTGTGCAGTTTTTTGGAAATTGATAGTCATGGTGATCGGAGATCGATCGATCCTAACACGAGCGAGGTGTGGGTGGCGCTTAGCTAGAGATGGGCGGGGCATAGCTAAAACCGGAAAGGTCCATTTCACCCGTGTTCTCCATAAATGAGATCGTACTATCCATGCCCTTTAGACTATCATACGGTTGTATGCCAAGATACACTGTCATAGACCAAATTCGCTCCGTGTTTGTGTCATAAAGCTGGTATCTTTACATCACAGGCTCAGCTGTCTCAGATGCTAAGCCACAGGGAGATTCAAAAGTCTCTCCGATCTTGAGTTTTCGGTCCATGCATGTATGTTGCTTCAGATGATTATGTCAAGCTCCTAGGTAATACGATCTATAATGTTTTGATATGAGCTACTTTGTAATATGTGTCCTGCTGGTGTACTTTATATTGCTAAATTTGCATTGTTTCGTCACGCTGGCTTTGGTGATAATCGTCAATTCAATCTGGTGTATGGATTCAATCTCTTTGGCAAGTTCGTCCCCGGTCAGGTTTCGTGGACAGTGTTCTGGTAACCAATGTAGCATGGGTTAATGTTATATCAGAAAGGATGAAAGTTAATTACCCGCAGTTTTTTGTGGGTCATTCAAAGTCTGAAGTACTGATTTTTGATCACTAACCACTTGGTGGTTTCTCGATTCTCTTGGTATTGACCTATGATTTCTATCTCTTGAATATCTTCGATTTCTGCCATATAAATTGTAGATGATTTTCCTATATATATGGAGTCTGATATTGTCTATATTGTAGTCATCGCTATGCACATTCCTCATCTCAATCTTCTACTGCATCCGTGTCTGAGCTATCCGTATATGCGTGTATCATAGATTTATCCAGATGGTCCGCAGCCAACATACCAAGACTTCTCTAGTGGCTGCTATGATCTGTATTCTCATCAGTTCTAGGCATCTGGAAATTAGGTTCTCTTCCATGGCTGATGCGAAATCTGTGTTGCAATGGACTTTTCCACTTTTATCCATACCTCGCTTATCACTAGCTAAGCTCCACCCACACCGCATACGTCCGTGTTTGGGTCGAGCGATCTCCGAACGCGTATTTGATTATGAGGTCATATGATTTGACTTTGGTGACTTTTCAACAAGGATTCTTGAAGCTCTTTTCCATAACATATCTGTGTATGCTCTTGAACCTCTAGTATTGGGTACGTATCTTGTAATTGATGAATCCAGTTTATCAGTCCATTATATGACGTCATAATCAACTGCGTCTCATGTAGACTGATGTCATAAACAAAGTATGGCATTTAAAGCCGCTTAGCTAGGGATGGGCAGGGCATAGCTAAGTTTCTTCCCTAACCTGAAGTCCAGATGTTATTTATATTTCTTCAACAATGCTTGTAACCATGCCAGTCATTATGCTAATCATTTTGGGGTTTTTCTAATTTTCGGCAGGTTTCTCTTCGCTTCTGTCCCTCAGGGCCCTCACGAACGTCTAAGGGTGACCTTGGAGAGATGACAATTTGGTGCACGCTCCCTTCACCCCCGCATACCTGAGTGAGTGGATAGGGGTATTTTCCTGAAAACAATTAACAAAAAAACTATAGATAGTTTTTAGACAGGCGGTCCATTATTCCTGAGGTTGATGATGCCTGATCCGGTATCCCACTTGGTGGCCAATTCGGTTATGTGAAGTTTTCTTCCACTTAACATTTTGAAATCTATAGACGCTCTAATATGGCATTTCCTGACATACAGCAATCAGACAGTTAATACAGGTCTGCACAAGGATAGAATATATGATGGACCCGCCGTACAGGTGGTGCCCAATGATCTTCCTCCAACGAATAAATAATTTAGAGAAAAGTTGGCCATGCCCAACCAACACGTGGTTAGCCATGTGGAGATTCTCTTTGGAAGCCAACATTCCAGCTTAAGGGGCAATGTCAGTGACAATGGCGATATTTATTATTATTATTATTATTATTATTATTATTATTATTATTATTATTATTATTATTATTATTATTATTATTGGTACTAGTAGTAGTAGTAGTAGTAGTAGTAGTAGTAGTAGTAGTAGTAGTAGTAGTAGTAGTAGTAGTAGTAGTAGTAGTAGTAGTAGTAGTAGTAGTAGTAGTAGTAGTAGTAGTAGTAGTAGTAGTAGTAGTAGTAGTAGTAGTAGTAATCAATGCTATAAGTCGTGTTGAATTTGAGTTCTGCTATTATCACTCATTTTGTTGTCCCTGTCTTGATTTTCTGTTTATATTTGGTTTTGAAAGTTGTTTAAAGTTCTCATCTATTCTTAAAAGATACATATCCTAGCTAAATGTATGACTATTTGCGAATTTATCGACACTTTAACTAACTAGAACTGTAGCCGCCATTTTAGATAGATATTTGCTGGCACCATTATTTAAGCCATTATTGTCTTCGCCGGTGAGCTATTGTTCGTATAAAACCATATTCGTAACGCTAATGCTAGTCATTCTTCTGCTGGCTTTCAAGGTGAGTGCATAGATGTGCATAGCATAGTTCAATACCAGTTGTGCATATTTCCTATGGTGCAGGTGACAACAAATATATTTATAACCAGTTTTCCTGAAAACTGCTGCTGCCTATAGCAGTAACAAAGTCCCGTCAAATTGTTGTTAATATAATCAGCTGATAATACAATTGTCACTAAATAAAGATGTGATAACAATTTGGCTGAAAATCGTTGACGCAACAACTTTCAATCAAATTGTTCTTAATGTTTTCCTAGTGACAATTGTATTATCAGCTGATTATTTTGACAACAATTTAACGGAAAGCTGTTGCTGCTGTAGGCAGCAACAGCATTCAATAACGAGTTTTTATTCGCACCATAGGAAATATAGAACTAGTATTGTACTATGCTATACGTACTATGCGCTCACCTTGAAAGGCAGCAAAAGAATGACAAGCATTAGCGTTACGAGAATGGTTTTATACGAACAAATGCTCACCAGCGAAGACAACAGAATCTGAAATAATGGCGCCCGCAAATATCTATCTAAAATGGTGGCTACGGTCTAAGTTAGTTAAAGTGTCCATAAAGTAACAATTACTCCTAAAATTAGCTAGGATATGTATCTTTTAAGAATAGATGAGAACTTTAAGCTTATCAGGTTCTTGTTGGCGCTCGTTATTTTTGTGTGTTTTGCTGGGGGAGGTCACAGTTCTCTGTCACGGTTTTCAGCATTGTACGCAGTCCTCGCTCACTGCGTGAAGCGACACGCCACTCGTGCTATTGCCGGAGTTTAGAGACGTGTATATTTATAAATAACCACGTGATTTAGGTGCCTTCTAAATGTGTCTAATTTGTCAGACAGAGTTGAACCGCTGACAAATATTGATATAGTCAGACGAAATCTTTTTTTACAGAAGCTATTGTCTCTGGAAAATGTCTTCAGATTATAAAGGGACATTGAGTTTAAAGATCATGGCAAAGGGATGGGCCGTTGCAGCCTTTGATGTTTATCATGGCCTGAAAGCCGTTGTTGGTGCTGGCCCTTTGGTCCTTAAGGGATTTATCAACATTACTCGTAATGTCTGGAACGTCACGGTTGGTAATGATGACGTAAAGAATAAGCTGTAGGAGAGTGAGCTCATAGTAAAGGATCAGGTGTGTGTGGTGGAGGAAATTGAGTCAGACAAACTGGTAGTGAAAATTAAGATTCCATATGAAATTCCAAATGACCGTCTAATGGTTGAATTTTTTCAGCATAGGCAAATCTTGAAGATTGAATGGGAGACATACCGTTTTGACAAGTCGCTTGAGAATGGAAAAAGGAGGGATTATTTTAAGTTAGATAAACCGCTGCCTAATAAACTTTCTATCGATGGCAAATTTATCCTGCATCTTTGGTACAGAGGGCAGGTAAGGGAAAGCACCAACCACCTGGCAGGGACTGTCCAAGAAAGAATTTGTGTCTAAATTGTGGGTCCACGGAACACTTTAAAAGACAGTGTCCAGAAAATAATAAGTCACGCAAACCAACATTAGATAAAGATTCCAAAGTTACAACTGAAGAGCGGGCGAGCGAGTCTCAGAATCCACCACCACCCCCTCCAGCTGCTGTCACTGTTCTTGCTGGCATTCATCCAGCAGCTAGCCAAGGGTGGGTAATTGTAAACAACAATCCGGTAATAAAAAAACATCAGTGACGCATTGATGTTTTGGAAACTAGCATAAGTTTTACACCAGATGACAGTAAGAAATCCAATGAACCAGCCAATGCTGTATCTGATGATGTTGATGATGATAATTTAAGTGAAGAGGAATTCTCTCTGACACAACCTTTGGCTTTTGGTCAACGGAAATTTCGATCACAATCTACAGATGATGTTACTGGCTTTCCTCTAAGCCCATTTCCTTTAATTCAGTTTTCAGAAATTGCTAATGATGCTGAGAGTCCGAAAGCTACATATGCAGGGGATGCATTGCTGGCGATGATCGTTGTAGACGAGGCGATTAAAGGCAACACAGTCAATCTTAACCGCCATAAAACGGATTCCATTTCTGAATCAGAGGCAAGGGCAAGTGATATACATGACAGTATGTCTGTTGCCGTGTCAGAATATTCTGTTAAGACCCAGAGCTCCCAAATATCTGATGAGATCGTTAAGTTTCGATTCGAAGACGGCGAGGTATTAGTACCGTATATAACAACGAAAGGTGTACACTATAGACATTTGAGATGTGATTTAGACATTTCAAAATATAGTTATTTAAAAACTGTTGAACTGAATAATCACGATTGCAATGGTAAAATTGGGGAAATGGGATAAAAAGAAAGGCAAGGCGAGTAAGAAATCTGAATCCAGTTAAGACAATTATGGCAGTCTTGTTTATTCTTCGCCTATTTATGATTACGTGTTCCTTAAATTGCAGAGGTTTGAATACGGATTTTAAACAAAGACGTCTACTTGAAGAACTTGAAAAACAAAATGTTGACGTTGCCTTGCTTCAAGAAACTAAAATCAAGAAGCCTGAAGTTGTTGATTTATTTAAGGGGATTTTTAACGGTGAAATATACTACTCATTATCACCTGATAACAGCTCTGGAGTAGCTATACGTATTTTTCCTCGCGGTCTGAAATTCGTCAACGTTATATCATCTGCATCTGATACAAGCGGGCATTGTGTCACTTGGTGTTTTCGATTCAGCTGTAAATATCCTATGCGTTTATGCGAATTCTTTACATGGCTGTCGCCAGGCTTTTTTCACTAACTTATCATCAATTATTCAGGAAAGCACGTCTGAAAATTTAGTTTTAGCTGGTGATTTTAATTGTGTTATAGAGCTAGGTATGGATAGATGGTCACATGCTGCATATAATGATACATCACATCTTGAGCTAAAGCAGATCTGTGACAGAGAACATTTACTTGATAGCTACCGGATATTATGTCCTAGTGGTAAAGAGTATATATTTGATTCATCCAATAGCTTATCAGTTTGTGTATTTTAGGCAGTAGATAGAATGCACGTGGTTTAGAATCGTGTTTGACAGACATGTACTTAAATTGTTTTTACTAATCTTATCCTGATTTAGCAATGCCTCGAGAATTTAATTAAATATGGGATACCTTATTCAGCTGTCTCAGAGTTTCCTGTATATAATTATCTGTTGACACTAGTACTGTATCCGAGCCGTATATGCTGAATTGATGATAATAGAGTAGTAGTAGTAGTAGTAGTAGTAGTAGTAGTAGTAGTAGTAGCAGTAGTAGTAGTAGTAGTAGTAGTAGTAGTAGTAGTAGTAGTAGTAGTAGTAGTAGTAGCAGTAGCAGTAGTAGTAGTAGTAGTAGTAGCAGCAGCAGCAGCAGCACCATATAGCCTTACGCTCCGCTACCAATAGAAGTGCTACGGTTGGTGGCAGAAGCAGCAGCAGCAGCGGCAGCAGCAGCAGCAGCAGCAGTAGCAGTAGTAGTAGTAGTAGTAGTAGTAGTAGTAGTAGTAGTAGGAGTAGTAGTAGTAGTAGTAGTAGTAGTAGTAGTAGTGGCAGTAGTAGTAGTAGCAGCAGTAGAACCAACACCAGCAGTAGCAGCAGCAGCCGCAGCAGCAGCAGCAGCAGCCGCAGCAGCAGCAGCCGCCGCCACCGCAGCAGCAGCAGCAGCAGCAGCAGTAGCAGTAGTAGTAGTAGTAGTAGTAGTAGCAGCAGCAGTAGCAGTAGTAGTAGTAGTAGTAGTAGTAGGAGCAGCAGCAGTAGAACCAACATCAGCAGTAACAGCAGCAGCAGCCGCAGCAGCAGCAGCCGCCGCCACCGCAGCAGCAGCAGGAGCAGCAGCAGTGGCAGAAGCAGCAGCAGTAGTAGTATTAGCAGCAGCAGCAGCAGCAGCAGCAGCAGCAGCAGCAGCAGCAGCAGCAGCAGTAGTAGTAGTAGTAGTAGCAGCAGCAGCAGCAGCAGCAGCAGCAGCAGCGGTAGTAGTAGTAGTAGTAGTAGTAGTAGCAGTAGCAGTAGCAGTAGCAGTAGCAGTAGTAGTAGTAATAGGAGCAGCAGCAGTAGAACCAACACCAGCAGTAACAGCAGCCACAGCAGCAGCCGCAGCAGCGGCAGCAGCCGCCACAGCAGCAGCGGCAGCAGCCGCCACCGCAGCAGCAGCCGCAGCAGCAGCAGTAGTAGTATATATATATACTCTAGACTGACACATGATCATTAGGTTTTCTATGTAAATTTTTTGGTGTTTTTGTGTTTTTGTAATTTTGTCAGTCAGTATACTTTTTTGGGTAGTAAAGGATTTCCACATGATTATGTTACCAAAAAAGAATTAAAAAAAGTAGCAGTAGTAGTAGTAGTAGTAGTAGTAGTAGTAGTAGTAGTAGTAGTAGTAGTAGTAGTAGTAGTAGCAGCAGCTACAGCAGCAGTAGTATCAGTAGCAGTAGCGGTATCAGCAACAGCAGCTTCAGCAGCAGCTTCAGTAGTAGTAGTAGTAGTAGTAGTAGTAGTAGTAGTAGTAGTAGTAGTAGTAGTAGTAGTAGTAGTAGCAGTAGTTGTTGTTGTTGTTGTTATTGTAGAAGCAGCCGCAGCAGCAGCAACTGCAGCAGCAGAAGCAGCAGCAGCAGCAGTAGTAGTAGTAGTAGTAGTAGTAGTAGTAGTAGTAGTAGTAGTAGTAGTAGTAGTAGTAGGCCTAGTAGTAGTAGTAGTAGTAGTAGTAGTAGTAGTAGTAGTAGTAGTAGTAGTAGTAGTAGTAGTAGTAGTAGTAGTCGAAGTGAACGCACGCGTTTATTTAGCTCTGCAATTGCTGCCCGAATTTGCTAGTTTCTAGCGCGATTTTGTAGATAAATTTTATACATATATTTCGTATTAGTATTTCCTTTCAAACTTTATGTTTAATTTGTAAATTCTTGTCTTGGTTGGAGCGCATTTTGTGTCTCCGTTTTCTAAAGGCATTCCTCTTAGCTGGCGGTTTCCGCCATTTAACAGGGCTCCTCTTACTGTGGTCAATGCAATACATTTCTCACCGCGCCAGTCTGCTATTTCTATAGTTCGTAGGCTAGCGCATTATATTTGGCAAGATAGCTTGAGTGAGTGGATTTAATTCCTTTGTCATTTGTAAGCACAAGCCTAGTTCTTTAACTATATAAATCCTTATAGTCAGTTGGCTGTCCCCGGTCAACTCGAACAGACTAACAAATATATGATTGTACTATCTATTCATATATTTGTTAGTATACTTTAATCGGCTAGGTGTTAGTGAACCACTTAGAAAGTGGTTCAAACTAACAAATATACGACTGTACTCTCTATTCGTATATTTGTTGGTAGACGTCAGGGTTTCAAAAGGGGACACTATTTATTTAGTGTTTAGCTCTTTCCCTGACGTCCTAGTGTTATATAAGTATATATTTATTATATATTGTAGTAGTATGGGGTTCCTCCTTTGATAAACCACCATGGTAACCTATAAGCGTACCCTAAGCCTTAAAATAACAACTAAGGGGTGGGGTGTCACGGCTATCGACGTGTATCATGGGTTAAAAGACGTCGTTGGCGCGGGACCTGCTACTTTGCAGGGCCTTATCAATGTTACTAAAACTGTATGGAATGTAACAGTGTCAAATGAGGGGGTCAAGGAAAAGCTTCTGGAAGATGTTCTTATTGTAAAAGGTGAAGTTTGTAACGTAGAGGAAATCGAGTCAGATAGGGTGCTAGTGAAGATGAAAGTTCCACTAGAAATTCCAGATGACAGAATCATGAGTCAACTCAAGAAGTATGGCAAAGTGCAAAAGATTGAACGGGAAACGTATCCCTTTGACAGAACGCTAGAAAACGGTGTAAGACGTATTTGGTTTGATAAAGTGGATAGCCCTTTACCAAGCAGATTGACGCTTGATGGCAGCTTTGTCCTGCCCTTATGGTATGGAGGGCAAATTAAAGAATGCCGGATCTGCCTAAGTACTGACCATTTGGCAACAGATTGTCCCAATCGAAACACATGTTTGCTCTGTGGTTCAGTTGACCATTTTAAATGGCGCTGTCGAAAAAATCAAAACAAGCCCTCAGTATCAGGAGATAATCGCCCATTAAAGGATGCAACTGAGTCAAATGCTTCTGAAGCAACCGCTACGGAAGCTGTTGTTTTGGTTCATGCCACTGTAAATGACACAAACAAATCATCAAATCCTGTTAAAGTAACTACAGTTGATGAAATTCATGTATTAGAGGAAGGTATAACCTTAAGTCAAGAAAATACTCAAAATGCAGTGGAGCCAAACGTTGCTGTAAAAGACACGCAGGAAAATGATGATCTTACAGAAGAGCCAGTTTACAATTCCTTAGAAGATGAATTAAAATTAGGACAGGATAAGTTTAGGACTCAGAAGACAGAAAGTTCAGTCGATTTTCCGCTAAGCCCACTTGATTTAAGTCAGCTTGAAGATATGGTAAATGATGCTCCTGCCAAATGCTACCTAAGAAGCAATAAGCGTCATAAAGAAGACAATAGCTCAGAATCTGAGATTGAAGTAAATGATATGGATAATGATACAATGTCAGTTGCAGAATCAGATGTGTCCATTCAAACACAGAGTTCACAGATGAAAGATGAAATGGTAACGTACCGATCAGAAGGGGGTGAAGTGTTAGTGCCATATGTAACGGCGAGAGGCGTGAAATATCGTCTACTGCGCCATGATTCTGATATTTCCAAATATGAATATTTGTCTGTGGTAGAACTAGGAAATATTGAAGTCGCAGGAAAATTAGGTAAATGGTCTAAGAAACGAGCTAAAAACCCAAATCTAGTTAATCTAATGATGGCGGTTGTAAACATCATTTTACAAATTATGATTATCTGCACCATCAATTGCAGAGGATTAAATACCGAATTCAAGCAGAGCCACTTGGTTGAAGAATTAGCAAATGAGAGAGTTGATATTGCTTTTCTACAAGAGACCAAAATTCAAAAAGCTGAAGTGTATGAATCTCTCAAAGATATTTCAAAAGGGCAGATTTTTTTTTCTTTATCACAAGATAATAGTGTGGGAGTGGCCATTCTTATCCTGCCCCGCTGTCTCAACTATGTTGACGTTATATCGTCGTCATCAGATCCAAATGGACGATGGATTTGGGTATCAATTGATGTACTAAACACAAGTTTAAATTTGATGTGCCTTTATGCACCTACCTCTCATCAATTGCGCCGTGAATTTCTAAATGCTGTTTCCACAATAATTCAAGACAGAACGCCTGAAAACCTAATTATGGGCGGTGACTTTAATTGCATATTAGACGAGGCTAAAGACAGAAACTCAAGGTCTAATTTTAATGACACATCGCATAATATTTTGAAACACATTTGTGAAAATAAAAGCTTGTTAGACACTTATCGGATTGAAAATCCAGATGGCCAGGAATTTACTTGGTTTTCAAACGATGGAAGGTTAGCTTCAAGGTTAGACAGGATCTATGTAGAACGTTCATTGAAAGGTTACATGTGTAAAACTAACATAAAACCAGTACCTTTCTCTGATCACAATATGTTTTCCATCACATTAGACAATGCTGACAGGGTCAAACGAGGAGATGGATTTTGGAAACTTAATGTAGCATTGCTACGAGATAGTTGCTACCGCAAATGTGTGGAAAGTTGCTGGAGGCATTGGGATGAAAGAAGAGGTTCGTATGAATGTATAACAGACTGGTGGGAAGATGCTAAATCAGACCTGAAATATATTTCAAGGCAGTATTCCATTAGGAAAGCACGTGAAATACGAAAGCGTAAAAAGGCGCTTCAGAGGTCGTTGTGTACAATTAATAAGAAAATTAATGATCGGGAATATAATTATTACGAACAATCCGTTAAATTAAAAGGTAGACTAAATGAAATAGAGCAATATCAGTTTGATGGCGCCAAAATAAGGTCAAGAGCACAAATGCACACCGAGGGCGAAAAGCCTACACGTTACTTTTGTAACTTGGAAAAAGCAAGAGGTATAGAGAAATTAATGCGCTCACTGAAGACTAATGATGGAGTATCAGTGTGCTCAAATGCAAAAATGGTTGAAACAGTATCCGAATTTTACAAAACCATTGTATAAATCTGAGGGAAGCGAGGAAACTGCAACTAGAGATGTTTTAGCTAATATAACGAAAAGACTTCCAGATTCATGTCGCGAAAGCTGTGACCAATCAATAACAATTGATGATTTGACAAAATCCCTCAAAGGTATGAAGGTAGAAAGGTCTCCTGGATGTGAAGGACTTCCAGTTGAATTTTATCAAACATTCTGGTACATATTTGGGCCAGTATTAGAAGAAATAGCAACCAGCATTTTTAAGCAAGGGCATCTGCCTACATCGATGGCCCTACCATATGTTCGGCTTATATACAAGAGGGGTGACAGAAATAAAATACAGAATTATAGACCAATCTCTCTACTCTGTGTAGATTATAAGATTATTACTCGGGCACTAACATTAAAACTTGGCGCAGTCCTAGGCGAAGTCATTCATGATGATCAAACCTGCTCTGTGCCAGGAAGATCAATATTAAACAACACTTTGCTTATACGGGACCTTATTCGATTAGTTGAAATGGATTGTATCCCAGCAGCAATAATAGCACTTGATAACGAGAAGGCGTTTGACAGACTAGAATGGGATTTCTTGTTTAAATCTTTAGACCATATTGGCTTTGGTTCAAGATGCTATTTAGTTAACAATCAGCTATCCAAACATGTAGTGTTGGAACGAGGTGTCAGACAGGGTTGCTCACTGTCCCCGCTTCTATTCGTCATAGCTATGGAATCGTTGGGGGCAACATTGAGGCAACGCAATGACTTTCAAGGAATATGTATACGTGGCGTAGAAAGGCCACTAAAGGTTTCTCAATATGCAGATGATACGACTGTGTTTGCGGGTAAAAATACGGATTTTAGAATTTTAAATGGAGTATTAACAGATTTTCAAAAGGCATCAGGACTTAAAGTCAATAAAGATAAATCTAAGGGATTGTTTTTTAGGCGATTGGAAGGGCAGAACTGATAATGTGATGGATATTAACTGCTCAAATGATGTCATAAAAACTTTGGGTATTTACTTTAGCAGAGAACAAAATGTATTACTAAACTGGGAAGAAATGATATCCAAGCTAAAGTGTGCATTACTAAATTGGAAACGACGTCGCCTAACTGTCTTTGGCAGGGCATTTGTCCTTAATAATTTAATCTTATCTGGACTGTGGTATACCGCTTCTGTAGTTCATATGCCCAAATCAGTAGAGTCAAAGATCAACAGCTTACTTTTGTCCTTCTTATGGGAGGACAAAGCCCATTTAGTATCACAGTCAATCCTCACCAATGAAAAGCATGCCGGAGGCCTGGATTTGGTTAATGTTTCAGCAAAGTGTGCTTCTTTAAAATTGAAATTCTTGAATAAGTTACTTACTTCAAACTCATCTTGGTCAAGTGTTTCAAGGGCACTTCTCCAAAGGTACGTTGACCCATTTCCAGTAGAATGTTTATTTATGTGCAATAAATTGCCACCTAATCATCAAAGGATTCCAAATGTATATAAAGAACAGCTCGAAGCCTTAAAAATATTTACACGATCAATGCCACAACCCAATTGTTGGGAAGATGCCTAAGGGCAACGTCTTTGGGGCAACGAGTTGATTTGTGATAATGATGATGTATTATATTTGCCCTCTATGGCCAAAAATGGTATTCAATATTTACGTGACTTGGTAAATCCGAAATCTCGTAAATGGATTGCGATGCAAGATGTAGCAAGAATAACATCAGTGAGACATATTGATGCTCAGCGCTTATTTGTTAGAATAAAGAATGCAATACCTGCTGTATGGTTCAAATTGCCGAAAGCACGTGGCAACATTGATATGTTGCAACCAACATTAGTATTTATGTCAGAACATATAAAATACAACATGGCATCTAGAGACTGGTATAGAATTCTAATGCAAAGTCGGAGACAGACTCCTATTGTGGTTAGGCATTGGAACAATTTAGGATGCACGCCAAAGAACTGGAAAAATGTCTGGAAAGCAATACATCTACCTTGTCTACCAGGAAATGCACGGGACCTGGCATGGCGATTACTCCATCGAAGGCTATGGGTCGGTCATCTTACTTATATGTGTAAAATATCAAGTACAGACCGGTGCTTATTATGTAATACTGAGGAGGAAACGATAGACCATCTATTTACTCAGTGTCGCATAACTACAGGCTTTTGGGTATATATCAATATGCTCCTTGCTAAATTTGGAACCAAATATGTGAATTTAGTGGCTGAAACAATTTCTTCAAAGATTGCTCAACTATCGGACGAATCATTAATAGCAAGGAGAAAGAATTGTTAATAACCCCGTTATCTGTAGGAGTGTGGGCCATCTGGAAGCATCGGTGTTCAGAGGCCAGAGATAAAACCGGCAACAACCATCAGAGAGCCATACAAGCTATATTTCGATCATTGTTGATAAACTGCATTCATTGTGAATTTTACAGGCTAGTAGAACATGGGAGAGAAAGTAGATTTAAAGACGTATGGTGCAAAACTGTCCTAGTATCAATTGAAAACGGACATCTAAAAATATCAGAAGCGGAACTTGTATAAGCTAGCACACTCGCTGCTTGCTGTATATTGATAAATGCTATTTTAATTTAATTTAATTGCCTTTATTTTAAAATTGTAATGCCTTAGGAGACTCTAATCTTGACGAATATCCTAACCTTGGGATCAGAATATTTAAATATCAAATGAGCATTATGTCAAGGTTCTGGAGGTGATCCGATTTTCAAGTTAACAGAGTGTGATATCTTACAATTAGCTTCCTGTTGTAAATATTTACTGTAGGTGTATTTGTTCCAGGGTAATTTGCAAAAACTTACAATGAAGTAAATTTAGAATGTGAACCCAGAGCGCCATCTAAGTAGTTATAGTTTGTGTACGTTTGCTTTGTGCATTATATTATATAAAGGCTACTACGTCCGTTGGGTATTTAATAATCGGCTAACTGGCGTCAATGAGTGACTTTTTGTTACTTATTGACGAGTCACCTCGCCACTTGTTGGCGAGCTGCACTCGCCATTTGGCCCTACTACTATGCGGTGTGCTACGTTAAACTACATATGATCTAGTTAGCCTGCCGGTCACGAATCGGCTCAATGGCATCAATGATTAGCAGTAGCTTACTGCTAATTATTGATGAGAGGCTTTACCACTTGTTGGTTAGCTATGCTCGCCATTTGGGCCTACTACTACACGGTGTGCAAATAGCAATGTCTTTGTTGAATTATGCTATGTTATCAGCTCTTTATTAAGTATGTTTTCTATGTGGTTATGCCACGGTTGTGGTATATGATAATAGAGTATTTTAGCTTGCACTGTTTTGACATGTTAGGTTTGTATTGTTATTCTATTAATAAGGCCTGCTATTTCAACCGATTTTTTATGGGGGGTTTGCAAGCCTTTTTAAAGGAGTTCCTCCGGGAAGTGTATCCGACTGCGTCAGCGTCGGATTGTCAAAAAAAATAAAAAAGTAGTAGTAGTAGCTGAGTTCAACACGTTTCTTTGACTCCGCTATTAACGTCAGTTTTAGACGATTTCTACTGCTCCCTATGATTTATTTTTTATCTGGATTTTGCGGAACTGTGCATATGTTAGTTTTGTAGTTTTGATTTTTAGAATTAGTTTTGCGTGAGGTGGCATTTTGCTGTTATAATTTTCAGCATTTGCTCCTCAGGCTAGCTTGTGGTGGCCATTCGCTTGTCGCCACAGCGTTGTCTTGTTCGTCTCTCGTTCTATATTGTCAAAGTTAAGTTGGTGCGGTTTACTGGTACCATTACTTCAGTAACGGCGCTTTTATAATTGGCCAGTTTGGACGCCAGTAGTCGAGTGTTGTTTTACCTGCTGGCCAGGCGCTCGTGTATTTTATTGAGTGTTGTACTGAGACCGCCTTGACCTAATGTTTTGATTGTGTCAAGTCGGTGTAAGCAGTTATTAAGCCTACGCTTGATGACTAATGGATGGAATGTGGGTGTCGTTGACGTATATCATGGCTTAAAGGATGTCATCGACGCGGGACCCATGTATTGAAGTGGCTAATTAACATCAAGCGAAATCTATGGCATGTGACATTAGCAAATGAAACCGTTAAGGAAAAATTATTAGAAGATGGGTTGGTTGTGAATGGGGAAGCCTGTAAGATCCAAGAGGTAGATAGCGACAGGTTGTTGGTTAAGGTGAAAGGTCCCTTAGAAATCCCGAATGATCGGATTAACTCAGAATTGGCCAATTATGGTCTGGGAGTTTCTATCGAAAATGAAACATACCAGTTTGATAGATCATTAGAGAATGGGATCCGGCGGGTTTGGATGAAAGATATTGTCAAGCCGATTCCAGGCACACTGTCTATCGACAATACCTTTTTCTTGCCGGTCTGGTTTATGGGGCAGGCTAAGACGTGTCGGATATGTGGCAACGCTGAACATTTGGCCAGTGCATGTCCACAGAAGGACAAATGCCTGATTTGTGGCGCCACGGACCATCACAAATGGCGCTGTCCACAGACAGTAAATAAACAGGCAGGTTGACGAAGCGCAGATGCGACTGAACCCAAAACATGCCAAGAGCCTGAATCAGTCACTGTGGTGGAAACTCACCAACTATCCAACCCTGTCGCTGTTGTGATGTCTGACACAATTGAAGTGTTAGAGGAAGGTTTGACTCCCACTACCAGGGATGAGGATGCATTATCTGATACGGACAGTCTGCCACCAGGACAGACTAAATTCAGATCGCAGTCTACTGGTGGTGCTGATAGTTCAATGTTAGACCATCTACTAACATTAACTGACATGCCTGGAGATGGGAAAGAGATCACGGCCAATATTGTAGATGATAAACTGTTAGAAAATGTCAATGCCAATGTGCTTACTAATGTCGAGAATACGTGTAGACTAAAGCGTCAAGAGGATGATTCTAGCTCAGATTCTAAATTAGAAGAGTCACAAGATATGTCTTTTGACTATGATGACAGTGTATCCATTGCAGAGTCCGATACTTCTGTTAATACACAGGCGTCTCAGAGCAGTGAAATGGTTCTTTATCGGTCAGAAACAGGACAGGTGTTGATGCCCTACATCACCAAAAAGGGTGTGAGATATCGACATTTGCGTACTGACTCTGACATATCGAAGTATCAGCATCTTAAAACCGTGGATCTGAAGCGGTCTGAGTTTAATGAGAAGCTAGGCAAGTGGGCGAAAAAGAATCTCAGCAAGAAAAACAAATCCAATTAAGAAATGGCGGGTTTGCCAAATTTATTATTAATGATGCTAATATGCACACTTAATTGCAGAGGACTAAATGATGAAATTAAACAACGGGTTCTGCTTGAAGATTTGAAAGACAAGAATATTGATAGTATCATGCTGCAGGAAACACAGTTACAATGACCAGGTGTTTTAGACAAATTTAAGCATTTAGCAAATGGCGAATTATTTTATTCCGTCGCCACAGAAACAAGTGCAGGTGTTGCTATCTTGTTCCTGTCCAAAAGTTTAAGTTCTGTTAATATTATTAATTCTTCATCGGACACAAGTGGTCGCTGGGTTAAGGTCGTTGTTGATATAACAGGATCAATTTATTCTCTGTTGCCTGTTTATGTACCAGCTTCCCATACACAGAGATGTAAATTTTTATCCGACCTTTCCTCTGTGATTCGTGATAATTCTGAGAATATCATCATCGGTGGTGATTGTAATTGTGTTATGGATGGAAGACGGGACAGGAGTTCATCTTCTACTTATAGGGGCACATCTCACCTTAGATTACGAGAAATTTGTGATACAGAACATTTATTAGACTGTTATCGCATCTTATATCCTGAAGAACGAATCTTTGCATGTCATTCTGCTAATGGACAAAATTCCTCTCGAACAGATAGAATATATATCAATAGATCTTTGAGAGGGAATTTAGTACGTACGGGGGTGTGTTCTGTCACATTTTCTGACCATGATATGTTTTTCATCGGCTTAGATAATGCAGATTGGATAAAATGTGGTGCCGGCTTCTGGAAATTGAACAATTCGCTTTTAGAGGATTTCGAGTATCACCGTTGCATTAAAAGCTTCTGGGAATATAAGCTAAGGAATCAATATTCCCACGAGAATTGTATATCATGGTGGGAAGATGTTAAAAAGGGCTTTGCAAGTATCTCTAAACAGTATTCGATCCAAAAAGCGCGAAAAATTCGTAAAGAGGCTAAAGCCCATGGGCGCTTATTGACATTACTAACCCGCAAAGTTGCAACCGGTGATATTCACCTTACGGAACAGCTCTATGATATAAAATCTAAACTGTATGAGATCGAGAAACATAAAGCTAAGGGTGCAATAACTAGAAGTAGAGCACAGATGTATACTGAAGGGGAAAACCCCACAAAATTCTCGAGAAAGCAAGAGGTGTTGACAAGTTAATAAGGTGCTTAGATAACAACAATCAGAAATGTTCATCTCAACATGAAATCATGGACATTGTTGAGACATATTATCAGGCCTTATACACGTCAGATAAAAGTGATGAAGGAAAGTCATCTGAGATGTTGGCCAATGTTAAGGACGATTTCTCGGAAGCGAGAAGTCATTTCTGTGATGCAACATTAACATTAGGAAACTGGGAAAAGCACCTGGGGTGGTGGCCTTAGTGTTGACTTTTATCAGACGTTTTGGTATCTTTTGGGACCCGAATTCGTTAAAGTTGTGCACGAAATTTTTTCACAAGAGAAGCTCCCGCTCACAATGTCTCAGGCTTATGTAAGACTTATTTTTAAAAAAAAAGGGGATCGTAGTATATTAGCAAATTACAGACCAATTTCACTGCTATGCGTAGATTATAAAATCATTTCGAAAGCTCTTGCGAAAAAACTCTCAAGTGTCTTGGAGGAGGTCATCCACACCGACCAAACCTGCTCTATTCCGGGTAGATAGATTTTAATAAATGCCTTTTTAATTAGAGACACCATGTACTTGGTAGTAAAAGACAATACTCCCGGCGCTATCAGTGGATTAGATAATGAAAAGGCCTTTGATAGACTAGAATTTTCTTTTCAAATCACTCAGTCACATTGGTTTGGGTCCTAATTTCATCAAATGGATTCATATCATATATGGTATTATCAATAGTAAATATCTGGTTAATAATTATATTAGCAAACCGGTAATTTTAGGGCGAGATGTGAGGCAAAGATGCTCACTATCGTCGTTATTGTTTACAATAGCGATGGAGTCCTTAGCGTCGACCATTAGGGAAGATCCTGTTTTTAAAGGCATTGAAATTGAAGGGTTAACAGACCCATAAATGTGTCTCAGTATTGTGATGACACAACAGTTTTTGCTGGATCAAATTCTGATTTTAAAAGATTGGATCAAGTTTTAGAGGACTTTCAAAAGGCCTCTGGTTTGAAAATTAATAGAAATAAATCAGAAGGGTTATTTCTAGGCAAGTGGAAGAGCAGAGCTGATAAACCTCTCAACATAAAACGGGCAACTGACTCGATAAAGATTCTAGGGATATTCAGTAGGACGTCTGGGGAAACACTGAACTGCCATGATAGAATATCCAAAATGAAGAAAACAATAAATTCATGGAAATGCCGGCGTTTGACAGTTTTTGGAAAAGCCTTGGACATGAATACATTAATCTTATCAAAGTTGTGGTATACCGCTTCTGTAATATATATGCCTCAACATATTGAGACTGAAATTAATAAACTTATTAGAGGATTTATGTGGGATTGCAAAACGTGTCTAGTTTCACAAGATGTGTGTAGGAATGGATTTCATCATGGTGGCCTTAACAACATGTCTTTCATTACGTTTCAAATTCTTAAATATGCTACTGTATTCTGACGTTCAATGGGCAAATGTATCCAGGGCATTAATCGAACGTTTTACAATGCCATTTCCTGTAAAAATGTCTCTTTTGTGCAACCAGTTCGCCGCCTAATTATACACGAGTACCTATAGTGTTTTGGAGCTGAAATATGCTCTTGATGCTTTCATTAAAATAGAAAATCCACCGCAATGTTGGAAGGGTGTTTTAATGATAAGCCTGTGGGCCAATAATGATATATGTCGTGAAAATAAAGTGTTGCTTTTCCCCTCTCTGGCTCAGAAAGGCATTAGATACATTAGTGACATTATCAATCATAGGTCCAGGAAATTGAAATCCTTAGCTGAAATTGCAAAAATTACTCAGCTAAGGCCAATAGACCCCATGCGATTATTGATCCGGCTATACCGAGCTATACCAAAAGAATGGCTCACTTTGCCTAACGGGCAAATCAACAATGATGAACCTACTTTGAAACTAATGTACAATGATAAAGAATTTTCTTGTCACATGACGGTTAAGAATTGGTATTCATTGCTGAGACAACCCAAGCTTAGCCTTCCAAAATGTATAGTGTCATGGGAGCGGCATGGATTCTATATTACAGATTGGGAAATGGTATGGAACAACATACATTTGCCAAATATACCGAACCAGGCAAAAGATTTAGTCTGGCGATTAATTCACCGGAGATGTTGGGTAAAACACCTTATGAGTAAGGCAAACATGTGTACCGAGGATGAGAACAACTGTGTATTTTGAACAAATTCGGAAGAAACCTTAGTGCATCTGATCACTGATTGTCCTGTAATAGTTCAATTCTGGGTATATCTAGAGCAAGCATTATCACATCTCTATGTGCCTAGAACTGATCTAACCACTCGCACAATTCTGTTTCGTGAATTAGGAAATGGCATGTTGAAGAATAATAAGACAATCGCTATATGCTGCTTAAGCATTGGTGTTTGGAGTATTTGGAAGCACCGTTGTTCATTTATATATGATAGTAACATTTGCCCTACTTTGGATCATTTGAAGACATTGAAGGCGTTATTTGATGGATTGCTGTCGCATAACATAAGAGGGGAATTTTTATAAATACCGTGACTAGTAAGACCTATGTTTTGGCGCATTCTGGTTTATTTTAATTCACATATGTGTTAATAGGTTTTTTATTATTGTAGCAACATTTTTAATATGTGTCCTGTGTATTAATATGTGGATGTCATTCGTTGGTTAACTTTGAACCACAATCCTGTTTGTAACACTTATAATTATTTTGGCTGGAATTATTATTTGATTATACACATGCAGTAACAGTGGATTTCGGTGCGTCTGTTTGGTAGGTTGCTGTGTGAAGCAACAACATCTGCTTCACGTAGCAACAGCTTCAGCAAACACATATGCTCCAACTCTCACAGCTAATCAGATTATGAATATAGAAACAATTTTGGAGCGTTTGCTCTGAAAGGGTTAAGATTTGTACCAAAGGCCAGGTGGTCACTTGAACAGGTTAAGCCATGTTGTATTTGATAGTTAAATAAATAGTTGATTTATATTTCAATGTTTTTATTACTAATGTTTGCTCCGGGATAATTTTAGAATCTGAATCCCAAAGTAAATTGCATTCGACTAAAATTAATTTAACATTCAATCTAAGCTGTTTCCTAATAATAGATTGTAAATACTTAGCCTGTATACACATGATTGTGTTTATACCGGGATAATTACGGAATCTCTATTTCCAAAGTAAATTGTAATGTTAGAAATCGTTTGTTAAGTTGCAACCCTCTTCAACTATGTAGGTTGCATTGTCACTTCACTGCGCTCAGTGTAATATCTTAGCGTTTACATTTTATAGATTATCCTGTGGGGCGTTGATTATTGATTAATTAATTCCCGATTGACTGTGTGACTAAAATACGTCTGATCGCTATGTTATTTCTCAGCCTATGCTTGCGTGAGCTTTTATAATTTTAATGGAATGTTATTGGGCTAGTAGCTTGGAATTTTTAAAGGGAAACATCTAGTTGTTTTGAATTTTTAGATTAATCGTTTGACCATCATATATGTATTGTTTATTTATACATATGACTGATACAATCGTTTGTTCTCTTGATTTATCCTATGTTTAATGTTCTTTTCAGTCAGTGTATTTTGGGGTACTATGGATTTCCACACGATCCATTGACCGTGCTACCAAAAAAAAGGCAAACAAAAGTAGTAGTAGTAATATTACCATATAGCATTACGCCCGGCTATCGATTGAAGTGCTATGGTTGGTGGCCATACTTTCGAGTCTGGATTTACAGGTTGTATCTGGTTTCCCTCCATGTCTTCCAGATGTCGACCTATCATTGGTATGTTCATGTCCATTGTGCAGTCAGGAGCAGCTAAATGAATGAATTAAAAAGGAATGTTAACCCTTGCATTCACGAAGTCCTACTATCTTAAAGGACCTTTCCAGTTTATCCATCAATCATATGACGTCATAATCATCTGCGTGCCATGTAAAATGACCTCATAACCAATGGCGCCATGAATGACGTAGATAAGTTCGTCACGAACACATAATTAATGACGGACTACGCATTGCTGTATGAATTGTACGTCTTTACTATTTACTAAATACGCTCTTGAATAGTTTGAGACTAAGTTCACTGGGCAGCAACAGTCCAAGTGAAATTTGTTTCAAAAGTTTCATCAGCGTGCATGTATAGTTTTCTGGAAATTCATAGTCAGAGAGTTCAAGGATCGATGGATTCCAACGCGTGCGAAGTGTGGGTGGAGCTTAGCTCGAGATGGGAGGGCCGTAGCTAAAGCTGTATTCTTCCATTGCAAATCAACCACTAAACAAATACACATATAGATGCAAGGCATCAATGGTAAATAGCGTGCCCGGAGGTTATTATAATTCTGAGAAAAAACTCAACTGTTTCATGAAAAAGTGAAGTTATATAAAGGCATACAAGCCACTCGTGACAAAAATATAGGCGGACAATTCCACAAAAGAAGGAATATTTCTTGCAAAAAGATATGGGCAGTATTAGCCATGGGCTAGGAAAATCGCCTTATATTTTTGGTCAGTCCAACAATTTTTCCATCCATCCTTTTTCTCCAGGCCAAACTCCTTAACAGAGAGAGGAACAGACAAAATTAAGAGCAACCAGTGATGAGAAAATTGCACTACTGCATCAACAAGCGTAACAGATCAAATTTGGGTCATTAGGTATCAACAACTTGTAAAGATAAAGAAATCAACAGAACTGGCAACCCAGTCAGTAGAAAATTGGCGCAAGAAGCAGTACAGACCCTGAAACCCATTCAAACATATTAAAGAAGACTTTAAAGAATATTTTAAACCTAAATCTTGATACCTTCTCAAACAGACGTGAAGAGCTTATTACCTGGAAATATATTGGTGAAATATACACTGCAATGCTAGTGTAATGCACAAAGCAAGTATATTTTTGATGCAATACAGGACCCCGATCTGTACCCACAGATAACCTTTTCAACAAAGTTAAGTGGCCAGGATAGAACCAATACTGTGAACCTAGTTTTCTCCAACGAAAATGAAATAGTAGAAAACATTCTGACTGAAGACCCAGGGGAAAACAGCCACGCCATCGTGATCTGTTTCATTTAGCTATCGTATCTATGTCACCTATTAAACGATATCTTTACTGGAAACAGTGACACACTATTAAATCAAATATTTTTGCTCGACAAAAAGGCCAAAATCGTCCTCAACCTTTGTAATGATGACGATCTTGTTGACCATGTGTACAAATGTTATGGTATTATCCTGATAAGTCAGGTTCTACCAGGACACGCGGCTAATAATATGGGATATATACAAATATTTTCACATCACTATAAAAAATATTTGGTGGTAGAATTATTACAATATTTCGCATAGCACGAAAACGTAGTGAGTTCTACATGACCTTAAGTTCGAAACCTGGCTACAAAGCATGTAGAGATATTCTGGTACCGAATATAGTACATTATTGGAATTTGACAATGGCGTGCCACTACTAAATTGCATATGACGAAATTACTGTATAGTAAACATTTTTTAAACCTTTGATACTTTATTAGCGTATTCATATACGTATCTAACCATATGGGTGACTTTCTGGGGTCGAACCTAGTGCAAACAGTGTGGTACAGAAAATCGTTGATCTGACAGAATTTGCACCAAGTATGGAATTGTGTACTATGAAATTACGCTCCTGTAGAATTTTTTTAAATTCGGAATACAACTAGCGTATTTCCTATAAGTATTTCTGGGTGGAATTCTGGGGTTGAACGTATTGCAATGAAAACCATGAATTAGCCTAAGTTTGAGCTTATTTACGTTATGAAATTTTTCAATCTCACTACGTCGTAAGCTTATGCCTATACCTATCTAAACACATGGGTGATATTCTGGGCCGAACCCATTATGAGCGATATGTCAGGGACATATCGACACCTATCTGAATGTGTTGAATGTGAACCAACCATATTACAATGTGGCCATATGGCGAATATGTAACTACATATTACCAAATTACTTGATGGTAGAATCGTGCAAAAGCAGTAGTACATATTCAGTTATATACAGCTATATGTAAAAAAAATGATTACAAACCGAGAGATGAGATTCTAATACTGAATATAGTAAATTGTTGGCATTTGACAAGTGTCCGTGGCTACTAAATTGAATATTATGAAATTACTACGTGGTAGAAATCTAACCATATGGGTGAAATTATGTAGCCACACATATTGCAGATGGTAGGGTATTGAAAACCGCAGATCTGCCACCATTGGAACAAATTTATGCGATGAAATCACATACTACGAAAATACTTCACATTCGAATTCTTTTAAATTCCCAATGTAACTAGCATATTCAAACTCATATACGTCTATGTGAGCGAAGCTCTGAAACCGACCATATTACGGAAAGTAGGGCACCGAAAACCACGAATACACCATCATTTAAGCTAAATTTTGCGTATTAAAATTACTTCATCTAGAAATTGTTAGATTCGGAATATAACTAGCATATTAAAGCTCAAGTCTATGTGGGGTAAATTATGGGGCTAAACATACTACAGACAATAGGGCACCGAAAACTGTGGTGGTTTATTAATACAATGAACCTTTCCAGCTTAGCTATGCCCCGCCCGTCTCTAGCTAAACTCAACCTATACCACTCTCGAGTTGGGATCGATGGATTTCTGAACTTCTAGACGATAAATTTCAAGAAAACTATACAGGTAAGCCGTGGAATATTTTGACACTAAATTTTGACACTAAATTGAGTGGGTCCTGTTGCTGCCTATGGCAACAACAGCGCCCAGTCAAATTACTTTCAGAATATTCAACAGCATTTTTATTAAATAACAAAAACATATAATTCGTACAACGTGTCAGATTATTAAGCATTTAAGATGGACTAAATCGAGTCAGTCATGACGTCATTATTATGACGTTATCCTACGCGTCACTTAATTAATTACGACGTCATATGACGTAATAGGATGGATAGACAAGCTGAAAAGGCCCATAAGCAAGTGGTATTAATTACCCTCGCTCCGTCAGAGGATGAGTGTATTGTATTCGGGTCTACGTGCGTTCAGGATGGCAAGGGTCTACAATCTATGATTGGCCTTGTTAAAATATGTGACCTATAAATACGGGTGCTCTCTTAATACAAGTGGTCCATATTGTGCGGACCACGCATTAACAAGCGGTATTAGCCCTGTAGTGCTCAATTTGCGCATGCCAATTTCAATAGAGGGATCCATTTCTAGGTATGCCACGCCTATTTCTCGCTAAACTCCGCCCCCTGTTTGCGTGTTGGAATCGATATATATATACCCAGTCAAATTACTTTCAAAATAGTCATCAGCTTACCTGTATAGTTACCTTGAAATTGGAGGTCTGGCAATATATATACACGCTGAATAATGAATTGCCAGACCTCCAATTTCAAGGTAACTATACAGGTAAGCTGATGACTATTTTGAAAGTAATTTGACTGGGTGCAACAAAAACCGTGAATCGGTCTAAATTTGAGCCGAAATTATTTCATGGTAGACAGTTTTAAATCTCACTACTTACTACACCTATCTGAATGTGGTGAATGTGAACCAACCATATTATAATGGGACTATACGGCGAATATGTAACTACCTACGATGAGATTACTTGATGGTAGAATTGTGCAAAAGCACTAGCTCATATTAAGCTATATACATCCATATATAAAAAAATCATTACAAATCGAGAACAGACATTCTGGTACCGAATATAGTAAATTGTTGGCATTTGACAACTGTCCGTGGCTACTAAATTGAATATTACGAAATTACTACGTGGTAGAAAACTCAAGATTCATTAGCGTGTTCATATCGCTATCTAACCATATCGGGGAAATTATGTGGCCAAGCCTATTGCAGACAGGTAATAGTAGGGCATTGACAACCCGCAGATCTGCCAAAATTGGAACGAATTCCCAATATAACTATCCTATTCAAATCCCTCTACGTCTATGTGAGCGAAGTTCTGGAGCCGACCATATTACATACAGACAGTAGGGCACCGAAAAGCACGAAAACCCAACATTTAAAACAATTTTTGCCTAATAAAAATATTTCATCTAGAATTTGTTAGAGTGGAATATACCTAGTATATTAAGGCTCACGTCTATATAGGTGAAATTATGGGGCTAAACATACTACATACAATAGGGCACTGAAAACTGTGAATCACCGGAGATTTAGCAAATATTCGGTATGAAATTGTGCACTACGAAATTACTTCATGGTAAAAAATTTTTAACCTCAATCCATTACTTCACTAGCATATTGATATACCTATCTAACTAAATGGTTGAAATTCTGTGGCCGAATTTCCTATAGACGTTCTTAACTTAGCACATGCATAGGCCTACACTTTCGGTTGATTTCTGTATTGAACAATCTGGTACAATATTATTGACAGCAGTTTTGACTGGAAATTTGGAGCTTTGGTAGTCTATCAATACTGCTACATAACTGCATTGGCCCTACATGGATTTATTCCCACGGATGGATTAAAGACAAAAGGATACTACTGATAATCACACATCCATTATTCATTCGTATCCCGCGAGTTCTCTTTCGATACGAGATCGAGAAATGTGTCTCATATGTAGGGGCCTATTGAGTAGCCATTGACGTAGTGATTTCACGATCCAGTGTTGCTTTTACAGTCCGCTACGGCAATAGACTGGGTCTCGGTCTGTCTGGTATCCGAATTTGAGTCTGTGTAACAGTCTAGTCGTTGTGATAACGTAAGAAGATGACAGGTCATTACATTAGAGGTGTAGTTTCGAAGAAGCCAAGCCTTTATTTATAGATGGATCCATTATTGTTAGCGAACTCTGTCTACTTTTTCGCCCTCTACTATATTTGTTTTTCTTTTGAAATTTACCACACACATAGTACGCCTCAAGACTGTCTGTAACAAGTCTGTAATTTTTACCCTATCTCGAATGCAACAAATGTGAATCATACTATAATACAATACGGGAAAGGTTAAACAGACATGGTAAATCATCGTCGTCCTCATAATTTATTAACCCTGTATTACCTAAATTGAGTCAAGAATGTAAAAAAATATTTGATTATTGAGTGCCTATTTGCAGGCCAATAGACTACTGTTTTGAAGAGTTACTATTGGAATGACTGGCTCAATTATCGAGCCAGTCATTTCAGTGGTGAATTCTCAAAAACTTTCTTCTCTTGACCTGCAAATTAACATCCTCAAGATCACTGTAGAGGCCGATTTTGGCAGCTTCCTCATGAAAGGGTTAAAATACAATAAGAGAAGATGATAGGCTTACATGGACAGTCGTTGTCGTTGCAATACTTAATACAGGTCTATGATAACAAGTAGGTGAGTAGGGTGGGGTGGGCTACCAGTCACAGTATTAAAAAGATATTCGTATGGTTGTCTTTATCTGAGATATTGAAATTTAAGGTGTTAAACATTCTAAAGGATTTTGTTAGAAAAACACACAATTATGCCCAAGTAAGTCACATCTTGGTGGCGGTTGCTTGAACTGACTTCCATAGGCCTAACGTTAGTCAATCGGTCACTGAATCCGGATGATTTATTAATACATCAATACCGCGCTTGTGTTGGTATCGATGGATCTCTGGGCTTCTTGACTATCAATTTCCAGAAAACCATACAGGTAAGGTGGTGACTATTTTGAAACCAATTTGACTGAGTGCTGTTGCTGCTTGTGGCAGTAACATCGCCCAGTCAAATTAGTTTCAAAATATTCACCAGCATGTTTTGTAAATAGCAAACACATACAATTCGTACAACGTGTCGGACTATTAAGCATTTTAGATGGACTAAATTGACTCAGTCATGACGTCATGATTATGACGTCATCCTATACGTCACGTCGTTGTTTATGACATCATATGACGTAATATGATGGATAGACAACATGAAAATGCTCATTAGCAAGTGGTATTAATTATCCTCCCTCCGTCAGAGGACGAGTATATTGTATTCAGGGCACCAATCTATGATTGGCCTTGTTAAAATATGTGAACTATAAATATGGGTGGTCTCTTAATACAAGTGGTCCATATTGTGTGGACCACGCTTTACCAAGTGGTATTAGCCATGTAATGCTCAATTTGCTCATGACAATTTCAATAGAGAGATCCATTTCTAGGTATGCCACGCCTATTTCTAGCTAAGCTCCACCCCTTTTTTGCGAATAATGAATTCCCAGACTTCCAATTTCAAGGTAACTATACAGGTAAGCTGATGACTATTTTGACACTAATTTGACAGGGTACTTTTAAAGCTTTTTACCATTTTGCTGCCTCTGGCCGCAACAATGTCAGGTCAAATTAGTTTCAAAATATTCAACACGATGTTGATTAAACAGTAAAGACATACAATTCGTACACTTGCCGGACTATTCAATGTTCATGACTGAGCTCGATACGCCATTCATTTAAACATTTTGCATTGTGACGTCAGCCTGTATATAACCTAATTGATTATGACGTCATATCCTTCAGTTACAATCGAACCCAGCCATTATCATAGAAAATGACTGTTGAATAAATAGCAGACATACAATTCGAACAGCGTCTAGTCAAATTAGTTTCAAAATATTCAACAGCATGTTGATTGAATAGTAATGACGTGCAATTCGCATACTTGACTGGCTATTCAATGTTCCTGGTGGAGCTAGATGCGTCATTCATTACACATTTTGATTGTGACGTCCAGCTACATCTTACCTAAATAATTATGACGTCATATACTGCAGAAACAGATCAGAAAAATCCATTATCATAGAAAATGTCCTATGTCTAATTGCCGTCCAAGAGACCATTTTGGTTTTTCTTTTGAAATTTACTACTTGAATTATAGGATCAGTTATCCAACCAGTCATTCCAGTGGTAAACTTTCAAAACAAGTTCTCTGGCGAGTAGCTAATGCAAATGGACATTTCTCACGATCACCGCAAGAAGCTGTTTGTGGTCAGTTTGATAGAGTGCTAAAGTGGACATATAAGAGACGCCGTGAGTGGGCGTGTGCTTGAGTACTTTCATCTGCAGAAGGAATGATAAACATGTTTTATTTAGACTTATTTAGAGTAGTTATTTGGAGTTCCGTTGGCTGTTTATTAAAATAATTAATTGGTCATCGCCGCGCAAACTATTACAGTCGGACCAGAACAAATAAGAGAACTCGCCATGAATCACACGCATGAAGATAATAATTATGAGATATCCAGCAATCTAAAAATAGAGCCGTGTCTTTGCGCCGAGAATTATTAGATCGCGTATCGATGGAGATCTAGCGAGACACAGTCCCACAATCCCCTGCACGAAATGGCCGCGCCTATAGGCAATTCTAGAGAGCAATAAATAGAAGCGTGCCCGTGGAGCGGGCACGCAATGAATGTTTAGAGAATAATTTTAAACAAACAATAATTAGAATCTCATTGGACTCGGTACATTTCGCTTTCTTACACTGCCATCTCCTGATATGTGCCTATAATTAGCAGCACCGTCATTAAGATCGAGAAGACCGTCACTAGTGCATGAATTTCTGTCTTGTGAATATTTTGGAAACCAAATTGACTGGAAGACCGACAGACCGACCGACCGACAAATATAAATAAATAAATAAATAAATAAATAAATTAAAAAAAAAAAAAAAAAAATAAATAAATAAAGCGAGCGGACGAACAAACGGACGGACAAAAATAACGAACGAACGAACGAATCGTGTACATACGGCCTGTTGTCAGGTTTCCACGTTCCCCGTCAGGTAGGTCATCACATCTGCACGCTGTTATGTTGAAGAATAATACGTCGTTGTTGTGAATAACGTGGCTAGGATACACAGCGTGGCAGTTCATCCTAACCCACTCGTTCATTTGCGGGTTCCAGGACTGATATATGTAACTTGGTTCGCCGGGAATTGGTTTGTTGACTGTATTGCAATCGCCATACGCCAGGTTTATGTCTGGCCAGACGCACCGGCAATCCGCCTGTGAAATAATGGAAACAAGAGCAATCAGACATAGAAGAGCATCATCATCACGTCTTAACCCTTTCAAGACTAAACCAACCAAGACCGGCCTCTGCAGGTGTCTTGAGAAATGTCCATTTACAGGCCAAGAGAAGAACATTTTTTTGACAATTTACCACTGAAATGACTGGCTCGGTTATCAAGCCAGTCATTCCAGTGGTAAATTGTCAAAAACAGTCTTCTCTTGGCCTGCAAATGGACATTCAATAAGTCAATATTTAGATTTTTTGAACAAATTTCGTCATTAATGGGTTATGCCGCGGATCCGCATACGCAATCCGCAAACGGACTCGGTTAACGGATTATTTGCTTTACTACTATTTCTGTATTAGCTATTCCACATGTCCGCCCGCATACGTTATCAATTTGTGGATCCGCAATCCGTTTTCAAATGCTTCATCGAGAGCTTATTTTCGTACGCAAAGGAAAAAAACGGAGCGGGTTTTTCGTGCATGACGCAACATAGACCTATATTCCCGAATTTTTGATAGTGAATTGGGAATCTTTAAGGCTTTCAAGATCAAGGTAAAATGAACGACTTATTTAACTTACTACGCTTAAATACCTGAATTCCAAAATCGTATACAATTGATGTATCTTAAACGCATACATGGAATTGGGAAAAACAGATGACTGATGCGTTAACGGATTGCTTATGCAGATTGCGTAGAAGCAGGGCTTTACAAGTCATACCCAAATGAAATCCGCCCATATTACTAAGCGCAAATTAAAGTCCTACTGGCGGCTATGAACGCTAATTAACTGATTTACAGTCAATTAAATACTCAGAGATGGATGCTGTGGCAGTTTATCGCTATTCATAGGTCGTATTGCGCATTTAAAACTAAAATGGCTCAAAATCAATCCCTCAGATTTCAAAATTCTCTAGTTTCTAGGAGGATTGATGGATCCCGAAACAGATAGGAGGTGTGCCCAAATGAGGTAAAGCTAAAGCCCTGACAAGGATTGCGGACACATGGGACCGTAGCTTTTGTGAAGTTAAATATTTTGGGGATTTTCCGGGGGTTTTTTCTTCTGACTTTTCGGATCATAATCAAATTGAACATTTTTGAATCCTAGTAGTGTACTGCAGGTTACGGAAGAAACAAAGAATGGAGGAAACCGGTTTTAGCTATGCCCCGCTGTCACAATTCAAATTTGTACCCCCGTGTACTTTGTAAATATTGATCACATATTGCCTTTCGAAGCGCTGCGTAGTTATATTTTGCTATGCGGATTGACAAGGGTTGTAAGTTTCACTCATGCTATTGGTATGGTAATTCAGGAATAGCGGATAACAGCTTAGCGTTACCCGTAAATGGTGATCCATGGTAAATGGTAACCCTTCTTCGCTCTGTAAAAATTTAATATTTCATCCATTTGATTGTAAGCCGTGCTAACATTTTTGTGGTTGTGTTAAGCTGTTGCCGCCATTGCAACGACTTCTTTTATATCAGCATAATTATTTAAATGCACACCCGGAGTTTTCAGTTTTCTATTACTTGTCCGTTCCTCGGACTAAACAAGCTTTGTTATGTAAATCACTGACTCATTCTTATCACATAAATGCTTAGAGGAATCTGTTAAAATTGGTCATACTGAGTTAAGCCTTAGGTAGGTTAATATTGTATAGTCTGTTATCAATATATGTTTGATGCATTTGTAATTGTTAACCTTTGAAACCGGAAGGCCAATTTCGTCAAATTAATCATTATGGACGAAATGTTCTGTTGGGAATTTTGGAAGTGAATTGACTGGAAGCCATTGTTTTTTATTACCCACCACGAGCTTTGAGTTTTCTAGTCGTTTTGTTGCTATACTTGTTGTTGACTAGACACATGATTCAAGATATGGTGCTGCTGAGCGGTAATAAGTGATTGTAAAATTATTAAACTTCATAGCTTCCATTACTCATCGAGAATTTGTAACCTTAGTTTCAGCCTGGTCGTTGACATGCTGGTCGTTGACGTACTGGTTGTTGGCGTGAAACTTGGTTCATACGCCTGAAGTCGGCCATTCACTGGCGGAAGTTAGCTTGTCACTTCCGGTTAGATTCATTGCAACATCGATTATAAGACCTCGCCCTTGCCCTGTAGGTGGGGCTTAGAATACACCTTCCGTATCGTCTTCGTGTCGTAAGAGGCGACTAAAGGACGTAAGGGTGAGGTAACCCTGACAGAAACCTCGAGTGCTGAAGACGGAGGTTTCAGGCCGCACGGCGCACTAATAAACCATGGATCCACGCACTTAACGCTTATGATCATGTCGATAGTCACATACAGGACTGGCGGTATGATCAGCTAACGAAAAGAAGAAGAAGACCTCGCCCATTACTGATGTACCCGTTCGCGTTCGTCGCTGGGGTTCCTGGTGCTTGACAACGTCTGAAGACCACGTGACCATTCGTCTACAGAGAGCGTCTTGAAGATGGAGACCATTCCTTCCACATAAGATGAGTCAAAACTGCCGTGACTAGAGATAAACCAGCGATAATATTGGACATTGATAATACAAAATTATAGGACATAATTTCGTAAACCGGTACTTAAGTTTCAAACACCCATTACATCACGAATTCATTTTGTAAATTCATATTTAATCTTAATTTGTTATTTAAATTGAATCTGTAATTCTTTGTGTTGCTCTTGTTTGGGACTACGTGGTACCCTGGGTTAAATGAACACGGTTAGTTCGATTACCCACTCTGTAATTTCTCCCTGTGGTTGGTTGGACTGGAACGAAACTAATCCTAATGTCTCGATAATTGCTGTGTGGTGTCGTGGCCGACCCTGGAGGGCAAAGATCGTGACACCCACCCATATCTAGCTAAGCTTCATCCACAATTTACCCGTTTTGGGATCTGTCGGTCCCCGCACTCTCTGAATCGCAATTTCCAAAAACTATGTGCGTAAGCTGTTGACCATTTTGAAACTAATTTGATTGGGTGTTGTTGATGCCTATGGCAGCAACAGCGCCAAGTCAAATTAGTTTCAAAATGTTCAACAGAATGTTTATTAAATAATAAAGACATACAATTCGTACAACTTGTTGGACTATTAAGCGTTTGTGACGGACTATATCTCATCTTTCATGACGTAATCGATTATGATGTCAACATACATGTGACGTAGTTGTTTAAGACGTCATATGTGATGGACTGAGAAACTGGATTTCTCAATTAATAGAAACCAAACAATAAATTGTTCCTCTATTAGATCATATGGTCAAGGCACCACCCGATAGGGTTTTTCAAATCTCGAGAGTGTAACTCGGTCATCAGCAACGAAACGGGCCTTGCAGGACAATATATGTGTCCATGTACGCGCAACTATTGCCTACTTACCTGTAGGACGAATAGTAGGAAATCTGGAAAACAGCTATGTTTGCTCCATCCGTCCGGCCCCTTCAGGAGAAATCCTGAAGGGTTATCTGGATCAACTCTGTGATCTGTTCTACAGTCTGCAAATACAACACCCAGGAAATTAGAGTTAAATCTACGCTATCGTCGTCGTCGTCGTCGTCGTCGTCGTCTGAAATGCATTTTCTATAATCTACCGGCTAGTTCTATATGTCTTAGCCTGTGGCCACCAAAATTTCAGTTTCCAAGCTGCCAATACTGAGCCATCTTCATAACAACTACCTGGCCGGGTCCTAATGCCATATCTCTCTCTCTCTTGAGACAACTGTTTAGCACAGAAATAGCTTCCAACTTTAACGTACACGAACTGCTACAGCATCCTGTTTTGTTCCAACTAACGGGTGTGTGAGTTATTTATATTTTGAAATGAACGCGAGGTTATTGAGCAACCGATTTGCGTAACACTGGTTTACACAACGCACTTCACCTGAGCGATGGGTTCTAGTGACCTGTCCAACAGTATACATTATATGATAGGAATGGAGGAAGACAGCTTTAGCTGTACCCGGCCCATCGGTAGCTATGCTCCATCCACGCTTTTCTCATATTGGGATCGATCGATCTCTGAACTCTCTGAATCTCAATTTCCAGAAAACTATACAGGTACGCCGTTGACTATTTTGAAACTAATTTGACTGGGTGCTGTTGCTGCCTATGGCATTAACAGCGCCCAGTCAAATTAGTTTCAAAATAGTCAACAGCAGGTTTATTAAATAGTAAAGACATACAATTCGTACAACAACACTTTATTTAGTCCGTCTTCAATTATACTCTGACTCCGCGTAGATTTCTTTCATCTGATCACCTTTAATCGTGTCCAGGATGGTGTCCTTAGAGTACCGAAGATGCTTGTTTACTTCGGGCATAAAAGGTCACGGTCACTCCTTAGTACCAAGGCCTCCACTGATAGCTTCAGAGTTTCTAGGTTTCATATTTGGCATAAAACACCTCCCAGTGATCAGACAATTTCAATGGACATGTTAGAAAATATCCCCCCGCCCCCCCCCCCCCCCATCGCACTCCGTAATGCCAAGATTACCAATGGCAAAATCCAGTTTTAGCTATTCCAAGTCCATCCCTAGTTAAGCTCCACCTAGGGTTCACCCGTGTTGGGATCGATCCCTGAACTCCCTGACTATCGATTTCCAGAAAAGAGGTAAGGTGTTGATTATTTTGAAACTAATTTGACTGGGTGCTGTTGCTGTCTTGCTGCCTATGGCATCAAGAGCGCAGCAGCGCCTAGTCAAATTAGTTTCAAAATATTCAATTAAATATTAGACATACAATTCGTACAACAACACTTTAGTCCGTCACCAATTATGCGTTTCTGACGAGCTTAATTACGACATTCATGACGACATTGGCCATGATGTCATCTTTAGCTTCACATAGTTGTTTATGACGTCATATTATGGATGGATAAACTGGACAGGTCCATTCGTACAACTTGATGGACTATTAAGAGATTGCGATGAACTATATCGCGTCATTCATGATATAGTTAATTATAGCGCCAGCCTACATATGACGTAGTTGATTATGACGTCATATGATTGACAAAGTAGCCGGATTCCTCAATTGTCCCCATCAATGTCGAGACAACGAAAAGAATCTATCCAATCACGAGCACTTCATTAACAAAACTGTATAGGTCCTCGCGAGCCTTCAACGCAAGCTGCGGCTGATAGAGACAACTGTCATCATGTTCTAATAATGCTTACATGAAGAGAGAGGAACTAGAGGAGGAAGTAGTATGCGCATGATATCCCAAGAATCCACGTAACCAGTAACTTACAGTTTTAGGCATGAAAATGTAATAAAATGAGTACGAACAATGGACCTTTCCAGTTTTAGTTATGCCCCGCCCATCTCCAGCTAAGCTCCACCCACACCTCTCGTGTTGGGATCGATCGATTTCTGAACTCCCTGACTATCAAATTCCAAAAAACTACACAAGTAAGCTGTTGAATATTTTGAAACTAATTTGACTGGGTGCTTTTGCTTCCCAAGGCAGCAACAGAGCCCAGTCAAATTAATTTCAAAATATTCAACAGCATGTTTATTAAATAGCAAAGAATTACAAAGACATACAATTCATACAACGTGTCGGACTATTTGAGATTTGATGACGGTCTATATGGAACCCTTTGCGACGTACTGATTATGACGTCATCATACACGCACTGGGTTGATTATGACATCATACGAGGTCGCTTAAAGAGTCATGACGGGCATAGATACGTCATTCAGATCGGATCAAACAATTGAAACAAAGGATACCGCGCAGAATTCTGTGAATGTTCTGAATATAATGGAGGATTAAAATTCATCCATCATATGACGTCATAATCAATGACGTGACGTGTAGGATGACGTCATGACCAATTACGTCATGAATGGCGTAGCTAAGTACGTCACGAACGCTTAATCGATGACGGACTAGCCGCTGTTGTACGAATTGTATGTCTACTATTTAGTAAACATGCTGTTCAATATTTTGAAACTAATTTGGCTAGCCATAAGCGACAACTCACATTCAAATTAGTTTCAAAATATTCACAAGTTACCTCTATAGATACCTTGAAAATATGATTATGAGAATTCAGGGTTCAAAGTTTTATAAGTCGGTCATAACACGCACAAAACGTGGGCGGAACTCATCTAGCAATGGGCAGGACATGGCTAAAATGAGCAGCACATAGCTAGAAATGGGCAGGTCACAGCTAGAAATGGGAAGGACATAGCCAGAAATGGGCAGGTCATAGCTAGAAATTGGCAGGAGATAGCTGGAAATGGGCAGGACATAGCTAGAAATTGGCAGATCATAGCTAGCAATGGGCAGGTCATAGATAGAAATTGGCAGGACATAGCTAGAAATGGGGTAGGGCATAGCGAGAAAATGGCAGGGCATAGCTAGAAATTGATAGGACTTAGCTAGAAATGGGCAGGAGATGGCAGAACATAGCTAGAAATTGGAAGGACATAGCTAGGAATGGGCAGGGCATAGCTAGAAATTGGCAGGACATAGCTAGAAATGTGAAGGGCATAGCTAGAAATGGAACGTTGTCGTCGTTGTCTTATAAGTTTGAGCGCTAACAACTTACCATGAGGCGGCCAAACAGATGTTGGTGGTGGAGAGGAGGGTGCTGGAAAGTCGGATGTTGGTGGTGGAGAGGAGGGTGGTGGAAAGCCGGATGTCGGTGGTTGAGAGGAGGGTGGTGGAAAGTCGGATGTTGGTGGTGGAAAGGTGATGGGTAGAAAGCCTTGTACCAAAGCCAGGCCTAAAAGACTAGCAAGCGCCACGAATGTCTTCATTCTATAATAATAATAATAATAATATAATAATAATAATAATAATAATAATAATAATAATGATAATGATAATGATAATGATAATAATAATGATAATAATAATAATAATAATAATAATAATAATAATAATAATAATAATAATAATAATATTTCAACATACTAATTATGTTTTCATGCCTTTATCATGTCAGTTTTATATTACTAAACAAGAAGATAATGAGCAGCAAATAAGTGTATCTGTAACGAATAGTTTTCGTGGTGGTTAGACTATTTTAAAGATTTTGAAATCAATTTCAAAAGTTTCTTTAAAAAACATTTTATTGAACGGCTAGAAAATGAATATAGTGAAATGGAATTTCACATATTTTGTGATGGCATTGCCGCTAGCACATTACGTTGGAAAATGAAACAAAGAAATGACCCATTTTGTAATCTCCGTCATACTGGAAATAATTTAGAACAGTGTTTATTAATTTTAAATTGTGATAGATTGAAACACACGTTATGCTTCCTTAACAATATATTAACACAAATTAATGGTATGCCTGTTTTGACTAAATATATGTACATATTTGGTGATCGGGATCATTCGCCAGTAAAAAAAATTAAATACCTATCTAACTTGATATCTCTCGCTAAGTTTATAACAATCAAAATGAGACTTCGCATCAGAGACTAGGGCCGTGTTCTCATTGAGGGGTCGTAGCCTGCCTTGGAGTCATTATGACGTCATAATAGAGTATGACGTCATAATAGATTATGACGTTATATTTTTCAACGCGGTTGTGCCAGGTGTGGGTTTCTACCTGTTCGCGAACACGCTCCTGGTCTCACTCCTCATTCCTCTCATGCAACATTTTGTTTTACAATGTGATTTTTTGTAGATGATTTTCTTGTCAACCTGGTCTCACTCCTTGTTTCACTTTCGTTTCTTTCGTGGAAACAAGGAGAAAGGATGAATGGTTGTTGATCAATTTCTCTAGGGATCGATGATTATCTTGTTGACCTGGGGTCGTGTTCGCGGAGGGGCCGTAGCCAGCGCCTGGCATTGCTGCATTGTAGTCATTATAAATTATGACGTGATATTCCCCAACGTGGTTGCGCCGGGTGTGGGTTGCGACCCGTTCGTGAACGCGCCCCAGGGCTAGTCTCACTGATCGTTCCTTTCTTGCTGTCTTGGAGATTATTGATAAATGGTTAACGAATAAAAACATAGAAGTGCGGGACGAAATTTCTCTATGAACTATTGCTGTAACTATATCCTAAGTTAATCTTATGTGTTATATGGTATCCGTCATGCATGTATAATATGTTGTACACTCAAGGGCTGATGGCCTATTGTGAATAGATTATCTATCATTGGGGAGCTAATCGGTAATAACTCCATAATACCTGACTATGGTGTTACGCCGGTTAAGTCTCTAGTGAGAACACGGCCTAAGGCTGTGTTCTCACTAGAGACTTAACCAGCGTAACGCCATAGTGAGGTATGACATTATTCCCGATTAACTCTCCAGTGAGAACACGACCGTAGGCCTCCTTTTCATTGCCTAATCCTGTTTAGCTATTTCGTATACTACGTAGGTTAATACATAGCCGATATATCTTTTGGAGTTCACATTAATGGAAGATAGTCCTGGACTGGACGATGGCGCTACCTGGTGGAGAGCGAGATAAAATGATGACCGTAGCCCTACCTGTCAGACAATGAGAGGAAATGCTGCCAGTAACGCTAACTCGCAAATTTTGAGGGAATAGGTTGCGTTCACATAGGGAATCAATAGCGATATATCGAAAGATAAACCCGCCCATTTTGTGGGATTAAATTTCGAAATAAATGACGTATTTATTTCGGTACAAGAGCCAGTCCAATAAGAACGCTAGCCGATATACCTGGTATTTACCGAAATAGTGGCCGTATGAGAACATGGCCCTTGAATATTTAGATGTTTGAAAAACCATTTCCGGTCCCGTGTCAGGCAGGACTGGAAATGGTCTGTGTTTTCCCATAAGTTAGAGCGTTTTGAAATAAGATGGGCAATAAATAATGTTATAATGATATAGTGTATTATAATTATTGTAATGATGTTCCACTGTGTGTTGATGTGTATGTTTTGTGAAATAAAACTTTGTAAACAAGCACGGTAAAAATGAAAAGTAAAAAAGCGGGAAAAAGAAAGAAAAAGGAGTGACAAACCGTTGCTTGTTAAGAATATTACATAATGGATACAGTGTATGGGAGGAGACGCCGTGGTGGGGGAGGGGGAATAATAATAATAATAATAATAATAATAATAATAATAATAATAATAATAATAATAATAATAATTACTATTAATATTATAATAATTATAATGTCTTATAACTTAATAAACATTCTCTTGAATATTCCCATCCCAACCCAACGCAACCCCACCCCAACCCCTCAATCAGCTTGAATGTATAATTGCCTCGAAATATCACTCTGGAAATTCATATCGCGAATCCAATCTGTCACTCAAGTAATGCCGTCATAATCAATTAGGCGGCATATAGGTTAACGTCCAAATCATAACTGACAGACAATACTCCGGTATGATGTTGGAATATTCTGACAGACAATACTCTGTCATTAACAACACGCTGCCAAATTAGTCTCAAAATATTCAACAGGTTACGCGGTGCCTAGCTAAAAGTGGGTTTCATCAGTTGACTGCACTGCTTATTGTTATCTCAACGATCATTATCATTTGTTGTCATCCCTATCAATCCTAGGTCCTTCTGTATCAACGGACCTTTCCATTTTAGCCATGCCCCGCCCATCTCTAGCTTAGCTCCACCCGCACCTCGCTTGTGTTGGAATCGATCGATCTCTGAATTCCCTGACTATAATTTCCAGAAAACTATACAGGTAAGCTGGCGAATATTTTGAAACTAATTTGGCTTGGTGCTGTTGCTGCCTATGGCAGCAACAGCGCCCAGTAAAATTAGTTTCAAAATATTCAACAGCATGTTTATTAAATAGTAAAGACACACAATTCGTACACCGTGTCGGACTATTAAGAGTTTAAGACGGGCCAAATAGAATCATTTATAACGCAATGATTATGACGTCATCATACACCCCGCTTAGCTGATTATGACGTCCTGTGACGTCAGATCGTCGATGGATACTCTGGAAAGGTGAATTTCATGGAGCTGATAGAGAAACGATTTTGAAGATGGAATGGAAGCTGTAAGTCAGCAAACGCTTACGATCAAATTATTTTGAGAAGATTCACCGTTATGATGCTCGCATATTCTGTTAAGTGGTTTTTTTATGGATTGACTATTTCTGTTGAGTATTTTGAAACGAATTTGACTGGGTGCTGCCTAATTTGCATATTTCCAAAATGGCCACAAGAAGTCCGGTCGGTTTGCAGAATTTTTCAATATTTCAATATGTTACGATACAATAAAATATCGTAATCTTTTTATGATACGACACAGAATATATCCCAAATATCCTAAATAATTTAACAATACGCTTTTTTCAAAGTACTACTGAAAATGCGCAGAAATTTATAAAATCAAAGACCAGTATTTATATTTATGAACAAAATCATGAAAAAATATGTGTGTTATAAATTTCAGTCTAACCCATTCAGGGATGAAACACCAGTATCTCTTTGCCAAGTAAGCAATACATAACCACTGTTTCTTGTTATGAAAATGGTTTGACGGGAAGCAGTTGCTGCCTAAGGAAGTAATGACGTCGAGTCAAATTATTTTCAAAGTATTGTATTGAACACACTTCTCTTGACACAAGAGAATTGAATATATCAATATATCGCAATATGTTCTGCACAATATAGAGCGGTGCTGTGCAATATCATGCATTACTGAAGTCAAGTTGGTGTGTCATCTATGCCATCTTCCATATATCGACTGGTGGCATATTTTCACAAACACCTCTACACTCTCCACACACATGGGAACAACTGAATCCAGATTTCCGACAGAAACACCGCATACTGTCACAGCCTGATTTGCAGTTACATCGTACAACTTCAAGAAGTCCCTTGGGGGAAGCATCTTTATCTGTCTGCAGGGGAGCTAATCTGTCATCAACATTTCAATCCAGTGTTAGTAGAGATATATTTGACCTGAATTTAATAATAAACACAAAAGCTATGGTACTTTGCAGCTGATGATGTTGGTGGCAATAGTTGAGGCTGCACAAGTAGTAGTATGTGTAGCTACTTTCTGGCTTCACCGGTAGATAAAAGCTCTTCTTTTCAAACAGCTTCTTTAAGAAATACTTGAACCTGGGTACTTAAATGTATATTAGAGAGAACATGCTATAGAGCCACACCAAATACGCGAGAAATTGTGTCACATCCAAGAACAGCGCGAGTGAATATAGATTGCTGCAAACATCTCTACCCAGATCATTTAAGATTATTTTTGTGTTCCAACATCTTCAATTCTTCTTCGACCCTGTTTTTCCCTCAGTCATAAAGAAGATGTCGCACAAATCATCGCAGACATGGTAGTTGAGAAGTGTAAGCAGATCTGTGTCATCACACACCAGAACAGTTTCGTATTTTGCTGCACATGCCACTGCTGTTTGTACTATGAGAACATCTGCATCACCTTTGGCATAGTGCGTTTCACAAGCACATTGATCTAACTTAGCATCTAGTAAATTTATGAATCTCTGTTTGATATCTGTGTTGGAAAGAAAATCTTCCTTCTTAGATTTCATGACCATGTCACTTGTGTAGGAACTGTTGGTCCGACATGTCCTGCTGTCCGACGTTGATAAGTACTGTCCTTTGTAGACAAATCATCTTCATATCCATCGAACACAATGACTGAGTGTCCATCCTTTCTGTTAACGTAGTTAGTGCATTGACTGTAGATATCATTGTATGTTGTGCCCTGATTCCATGGGATACGATGAAGGAGTGAACCACCATTCAGAACATACTGAACATCGCCGTTTGGTCCTGGAAAATCAGAGGGCATCAGCACCCAGATCACATCCGCTAATGCAGGTTTGTTTGCCGACCTGGTGATGTCTTTTGTTTCGAATAGTGCTGGTAGCTAATAGCTGCAGAGCTCATATTGGAATATTTCAGGAAGTTGATCATTCCGTGCTCCTGCAGTGACAAACAACAACTGTGAATCTATCTGAATTATCTCATTGTTAATCTTGACATTACCGGATTAACATTCAGTGTGACAAATTGGTCATTTTTCCCTGTTATTGATTCCACTATTTATCTCCTATTTCTCTGGCCTGGTGTACATTTACTTTACTAGCAGCATTGGCACCGATTGCAATGTTGCGCTAGCATTGTTATGGACAGGATTTCTTATGCATAGAAACTCCAAAAAGATTACTGATATCATCCATGCCCTTCTTTTGTATGGCTTGTGTTGCATCTTTGTCTTGTTCGCTTGTGTTATATTTTTAAGCGGTTAGCTCTTGCATTGCCTCGTTAACCTCTGAACAGTGGGGATGTGCTATCAACCACACAAGACGCCGTGTCTCTATTATGCCGTGTCCTCTAGTTAAACCTCCACTCGTCTTCATACTTCGGATAAGTACCTGGCCAATGACAAGATCTAGGGAAAGCTCTGCCCAGAAGAGATTGGATCTACACACAATCTGGAGTCCTTCTGCTGCAAATATAGGCATAGCGACCATGTGTACAAGTTGTGACTTGATGCAGCCATGTATACATCATTTCATACATGGCACTGATATGGAGCTGCCAGTTACCTATATGTTCGGCTTTAAGAAATGTACGCAAAATATTCGTCCTTTTCCTAAATTGTAGCCACACACTTGCTGTGTGTGAGTCTTGCATAGATTGTTTTTTGTGTCAAGTTTCTCAATAATTCTAATCATGTTTTCCTGATGAGCACACATGAGCAACTGTCGTTGTACCAGACAAAAGGCCATCAAGAAAGGTAGTTATTACTTTCAGAGAAGTACTGGTATCCAAAGTTTCATCTGTAGCTGGTTGATCTGGCACAAGCTCTGCTGTTTTATCTGAAACACAGTGGTCACTAAGTTGTTCACTTATATTCTGTTTCTGGACCACACACTGTAATTTGATATTGAATGCTTCTGAAAATGTCAATCCATTGAGTGCTGCATCAAGAAGAAAGAGACCCCTGACTGCTCGTTCAACAGCTTACCATGTGTAGGCCGATATTGCTAGCATATACTGTTTCTAATAGCTCCTAAAACCCCTATTCTGCCAGTATATGGCCGATACAGCCAAGAAAGTTCTTTTGTGTGTGCTAGCCACATAGTCTTAATACAATTTAGCCCACTTCACTGTTTTCTGATTTGCTCTGGATTACATGTAAAGCCTTCTACAAAACTGGTTGATCGAATATTATCATGGGTGTGACTTGGTAACGATTAGCATGAACTGAAGTGTTGAGTATACACACGACATGTTTCCTGGATCCATGGCAATCATTGGTAGAAAGAGAGCCGATTACTGTTCTGGATGTTCACATGTATATACCATTTACATCATTCCACACCAGGCTGGTTGTTGTGGTTGTTAGTGCTTCTAAATGTAGCGACATAAATTTTCCGTTTACATCAGTAATGATAATTCTGTCACCAAAATGTTCCTTTATTTGATCCTTCGTATGAGTAAAATGATAAGTCTCAATCACAACGGTATTCAATCATTTTCTCAAAGAGAGCACTGATCTTCATCATTCAGTTCAAGATAGTGTGCTACTTTCAGAAAGGCTTGCATTCATGCTGAATCTTGTGTCTTCCCCGCTTTATTTGTGGATCATTTTCCTCCGACGTCAACTGAAGAGGTATCCATTTATTTGTCCTGAAATATATGCTGCAAATATTGTGGTATATAGCATCAGCTGCAAAAATATCGTGAACATTGTTGAGTCTGCCTTTTACCTTTTCAGACCATTTGTCATTGCACTTATCACATATCGTGTCTATTTCACTGTAGAAGGTGCGTGTTCTGACAGGTATGAGTTTATGGCCTTTGTGTTTTAATGTCATTTCTGTTTTCTGCGAGTGTCAGGATTTCCACAGAATATACAGTGTTCCCTGTAGTTAAACGCGAGTTCTGCAGATCCTAGAACACATCGGCCAGTATCTGACGTAGAAGAGTCGAATGCTCGTTTTCTATTTTCTATTTTTCATCAAAGATGGTATAACTTGTACCACGTTCTACGAATGCCACAAGACATGCCTGTACAGGAGGGGTTGTGATTTGCCGTACTCGGAACCAACATGCACTTATAAAGTCCACAGAAGATGACATTGCATAAATCTGTTAAACATGCTATGTACCGAGATGAACGATGCAGGACTGGGTACACTGAGAAGCCAGACGAAGGCTCACTACAACACCGGCCAATGAATACGGACTGATTGTACATGCAGAATGTTTTTAAAAAACTGCAGCAGCACCACCAGTACCATAACACCATCATCATCACCACCGCCGCCGCCAGGGCCATCGTCGTCGTCGTCGTCGTCGTCGTCGTCGTCGTTGTCGTCGTCGTCGTCGTCGTCGTCGTCGTCGTCGTCGTCGTCGTCGTCGTCGTCATCAAAGCCATTGCAGCACATACTCGAACGAATTTCCGCAACTTTGTATAAGCTTACACATGTCACAATCTCTACTTAATCAGGTAAAGAAATCGTGGTGAATCAGAGCTTATTCAAGCCTCTTGATATTTGCTTGCCAACAATCAAAACGATCGGGGATCCATTTCACATTTTTTCCCGCCCACATTTTACGTGTGTTGTACCCGATTTGATGTCTTGGAACCTGAATTCCCAGAATATAAATTTCAAAGTAACTATGCAAGAAAAATGGAATATTTTAAAATTATTTTGACTGGAGTTGGTGCTGTCTAAGGCAACAGCAGCTCCCAGTCAAACGTCTTTCGAGTTACCTGACGGGGCTTTGTCAGTTGATTGTTACGTCAGTTAACTAGTGACGTAATTGTTTTTGATGGCAGATGCTTTAGTGACAGATGGACCTTTCCAGTTTTAGTTATGCCCCGCCCATCTCTAGCTAAGCTCCACCACCACCTCGCTCGTGTTGGGATCGATCTCTGAACTCCCTGACTATCAATTTCCAGAAAACTATAGAGGTAAACTGTTGAATATTTTGAAACTAATTTGACTGGTGCTGTTGCTGCCTATGGACCCAGTCAAATTAGTTTCAGAATATTCAAAATATTCGACAGCATGTTTATTAAATAGTATAGACATGCAATTTGTGCAATGTGTCAGCCTATTAAAAGTTAAAGACGGGCCAAATAGAATCATTTATGACGTAATGATTATGATGTCAGCATAAACGTCAGTTGGTTGGTTATGACGTCATATGATCAATGGATAAACTTGGAAAGGTCCATTGGATCCTCCATTGCTTTCTGTTGGAGGTAAAAAGAATCCCTGGAAAAAATTTTCTAAAACGTATCACTGCATCATGATGATTCCTTCTCTTTTCTTTTTGCTATATCCCTCATTTAGCTCTCATCCAATCTCGCTGAAACTTCACACGCCTATTCTAGAGACAAATAGCGACACCATTACGGAGGCTGGTTTTCTATTCCCTCCCTACTTTTAAAAGTGTGGCCCACCCGTAAATTTGAAATCGCTAGTCCCCAGTTATTTATGAATGGCCTTGATTAAACATGGGTCACTCTCATTATGAATCCCGTATTTGTATTCACTGCCCTGGTTGGATTTAAAAGGTTGGTCCACCCTTACATTCCTATACCGCTACTCCTCAGTTATTAATGAATGGGTCTTGATAAAACTCGAGAATGGTATTCTATGGATCACTCTCGGCAGTACGAAGACAGATTTCACAATTCACTGCCTTACTGCGGTTAGAAGTGTGAGCCACCCTTAACCCCTCTTGTGTCACCAGCGCCTCAAAGCGCTCATCTTGCGTCACCAGCGCCTCAAAGCGCTCATCTTGCGTCACCAGTACCTCAAAGCCCTCATCTTGTGTCACCAACACCTCAAAGCGCTTAAATGGAGGCGTAAATCAAATATCAGTTTTAACGCTCACGATTTCTCGGGAAAATTAAAATTTTACAGTTTTAAGGAGAATATTTCTTTGTTAATTTACACAAATAGTTTTCTGTTGGCCTGCAAATGGAAATATCTGACCACTGCAGATACCGTCCATCAAATCGGTAATAATAAAGAAAACTCCCGTTTTCTCTCAGCCAGTGTCCATTTGCATGCCGAGAGAAGAGTATTTTAGACAATTTACCACTGGAATGACTGGCTCGGTAACCGAGCCAGTCATTTCAGTGGTAAATTGTCTAAAACACTCTTCTCTCGGCATGCAAATGGACAAGAGTGGAATCACGATCACTGCGCAGAGTCCGTTTTTTAACAGCTTGGCGATTAAAAGGTTACGTTGAAACAAAAGGGGGTGGGGTGGGGTAAACTTTTATGTCGCGACTTCTTCGGTATTGATGAGCAGATCTTGATCAAACTCAAGAATGGTATTCTATGGGCCACTCTCGTCATCATTACGGGGCCCAATTTTCGAGTCACTGCCCCGCTCGGTTCCCGATTGGTGGCCCATCCTTAAATTATTAAATGCCTACTACTCCGTTATTGACAAACGGATACTAATAAAATTTGAGGGGGGATTCTAACGGTAACTACTTACCTCATAGCGGGTCAGATTTTCGATTCACCTCACAAATTGGGTTTAGAGAGTCGCCACTCAAATTTTCAAATCACTATGAAAGTTATGGAACGTTCCGAATTTATCTCGCACGAGATTTCTCTAGTTAAATAAATGAAAACGTTATCAATATTCGAATCTTACCTTTGATTCTAGTTAAATAAATGAAAACGTTATCAATATTCGAATCTTACCTTTGATTATTTCTGTTCCAACGAATTGGTGTTTCACTTATGTGCTCAATTGTGAACACCACATTCATAAACCCCATTTTATAGTCTGTTTGAGGATGGGTTGGAGAGGTGTGGTTAGTCATACACACGCTTGAATAGATGCGTTCGATCTGTCACTCACCTATATGACGGCAAAATTAGAATAACACCCAATCACACCTTAGCTCATGTCATAATCAAAATGTCGTACCTCCGTCACGAAAAACAAAAAGTCCGTCACTAAAGCGTACGAAGTGTATCTCTTTGTTGAATTAACAATTTAATAAACATTCTGTTGAATATTTTGAAACTTATTTAATTAGGAACTGGTGCTGCTCTTGGTCTATGAAAAAGTGGGTGGAGCTTACCTAGAAATGGGTTTGGCATTGCTAGAAATGGATGTCCTCCATTGGTTTATTTTTAATCTGATAATATAAATCTCGCGGGTTTATTGATCGAGTAATGATCAGTAAAAATAACTGGAGTTGGAAATTCCAAGCAATAACGAAACACGCAAATGAAGGGGTGTTGTGTATAGGACTAATCTATCCAGCGCGTTACTCTTTAGGTAGTGAAGTCCATTCGCGTTCAAGAGACCGCACAAAATTTACGGATCACACGATAGTGGTTCTTTATGGCAGGTGGTCGTAAGGCTTAAAGAATCGCTATCACGTGGTCCGTAAATACATATACTATAATGCGTGACATGTGGCAACCTGTCTATTGTAACCACGTCTTGGTGTACTATAAGGTGGTCGCATAAGAAAGGTTTTTCTACACATCAAAAACTAAAAATGATGCATTTGAGAACGATTAAAAAGAGGCGTATTACATTCGTGGTATGACGTATAATAAGAATCTTCACGAATGTCTTGATTGCCGTTTTATGGATAGGTGAAATCACATCACGAAATAATAATTGCATAAATAGACCATACTGTGTAAGAATTAACCAGCCATGTCTTATTGCGCACGTTCTTTATTGTATACCATGAGTGGTCTATCTAATAAAACAGCAACACAGAACAGATGTTACTACACACATGCGTGATGTAGTATACACTTTACATCCGGAACGTTGTTGATCAACGAATCTTGATATACAAATTGCAAAACTTTCCGGATCGTAGGAATACGATCATTGTCTATTGATGTAACCTTTCGATCACCTATATTTCAATTTCAAAACACACAAGCAGCCGATAGACGAAATATATATCGGATTTATCCATTATATATATTCGAGTCAATTTGACTGGATTGTGTTGCATACAATGGCAGCAACGACTTTCAGAATATCCAACGGACTATTTCGCACAGCGTATAAATTTGACCCAGAAAAACAAAATACTAAAAAGTATTTACAATTTAATACCATTACTATTGAATTAGATTAAAACTTACTTAATTTGATAGATCCGATCTGTCACTCAAGTATATAACGTCATAATCAATTACAGCTCTTCTAGGCTGACGTTACAATCAATCCACGTAATGAAATACGTCTCTATCTCCAGTATGGGCATTGAATAGTCTGTCAACTTCGTATGTAAGTAAGTAAGTAAGTTTATTTCCACTATAAGCCATCGGCTCTTGAGTGTACATATTTCCATAATTCTGTGACGGATACTAGTATTCAATAATCATTGTATAAAGTTTGTAAAATTGCACATAATTAGCATAAGTATTAATACCATCATAATTTCCATCATATTCAGCACCATCATTACTATTAATTAGTATCCTTATTTTCATCATCGTCGTTTTCATCAGTATTATTTTATCATTTTATTGTTTCAATCAATAATATTATATCGATAATAATAATGATGATGATGATGACGGGGTTGATACCAGTAATGATTACTAGAATCACCCATCATCATCATCATCATCATCCCAACCATCATCATCAGGACCACCACCATCACCATCAACACCACCATCAGCATCTCCGTCCTCCTGCTCCATCGCTCACTGAGTGTTGGAGCTGAATAACGAAAACAATAACGATGATGGTGGCGAGGACGACGACAGCAATGACGATGATGGCGGTGACGATGGATTTGGGATTTCTCGGATGTCCTTCCTCCTCGATTCTAAACACGAAAGTTAGAGCGAAAGAGAATCGAGGAGAGAGCGCTTCGCCTACCCGCAATACCACCATCAAATATATATATATATATATATATATATATATATATATATATATATATATATATATATATATATCACTTTTTGTTCATTCATATTCATAAAATAAAGTCCTGCCTCCTCGTTTCTAGGCGCGAAAACTAGGGACGAAAGAGGAAACGAGGAGACATTTCTTTGCAGCCCAGCCCGTCGTCTACGCCTCTCACATTCATCCATCCACCCATCCATCCATCCATCCATCCATCCATCTATCTATCCATCCATCCATCCATCCATCCATCCACTCACCCAAACCCACACATCCATCCATCCATCCATCCATCCATCTATCCATCTATACATCCATCCACCCTTCCCTCCTTCCCTCCTTCCTTCCTTCCTTCCTTCCTTCCATCCATACATCCACCCACCCACCCACCCACCCACCCACCCACCCACCCACCCACCTATCCATTCATCCATTCATTGCTCACTATCCCCACCTCGCCCTCTCTGGAGAAGATGCTCATGACAATGCTTCGCTTCGTAATTTAAAACGCCTGATATGAAAAAGATGCTAATTTCCGTAAAACAGTTTCGTTACTACTCTGAAGCAGCTCAATAAATTTCAAAACGCTTGGTCTTATATAGTAGTATGGTTTGATCAAACTTTTTCTTAAGTTACTGTATATAGGGCATAATATGATAAAATGGTATTCATCATCAATATCGTTCGTACAGAATGGGCATGTTCTATCAGATAATGGTATTTGTTTCCATCTACCAGTCTCAATATGTAGCTTGTGTGTTGCAGTTCTGAGCCTGGTGAGAGCTTGTCTATGTCTTATATTTTTTACTTTGTCTAAATAACATTTATAGCTTAATGATTCGTAGAAATGTTTGTAAAATTTAGTTTTGTTACTTATATCTAATTGACCCATCCACTCTTGTAAATAATTATCATACGCCCTTTGTTTATATTCTAAAATAAATTAATTTTTACTCACATTTCTACCCTGTGCTAGCCAGACATCGGTAAAAACCCTTCTAATTAGCATATCTTGTATCTTGGTCACCCAATTAACACATTGATTATTGGTCTCTCAATCTTTAATTAAAACATCGTATACATTTTTAACCAATTTATTTTGTTGGCTATCTAATATTTTAAACCAGTATTTCAACATCTTCAATTCCCTAGTTAAAATTAGTGGGAGTCTTCCTAGTTCTCCGTAGATGACACTATTTGATGCACTTTGTTTGACGCTTAGCAACTGCTTGCAAAATTTTAGATGACAATTATCGATGTCGTACCCAGTGTGCCACACCCAGACCTCACTGGCATAGCTCAAAATTGGCCAAATTAATTTATCAAATAAGATACACAAATGACTTGGTGTTAAACCTACGAATTTGTTAGAATATTTTTCAATGCAAATATTGCTTTCTGTGCTTGCTCTGCTAAACACTTTTGTGCTAAAGAAAAAGAGCCTGATGAAGTGAAAAATATACCAAGATATTTAAATTCATTTACCACTTCCACTTCATTTCCCCCGTACCAGAATGTATCGTCCTTCCCTAAACGACCCCCTCGTCTAAAAACTAGTGCTTTGGTCTTGTCTGTATTTACAGTTAGCCTCCATCACGTGCAGTAATTAAACAAAATATGCAATCCTTTTTGTATACCCGCGTTTGGTTCGGACATTAAGACTATATCATCTGCATAGAGAATTAAAAACAACTTAAGTAATATTATATCAACCCCTTCCATCCCGCCCCTGTTAAATTCCTCTTCTAAGTCATTTACATACATTGCGAATAAAAAAGGCGATAAACTCTCTCCTTAGCGCACCCCTGTACTACATTCGAAACTGTCAGAAATTTCAGAATTTACTCGCGCTCCCATTTTTTCACTGCTGTACATAGACATAATGATATTAATTATATTTCCCCTAACGCCCAATTTTAACAATTTGTACCATAAACAATCCCTTACTACGTAATCGAAAGCCTTGCTGAAATCAACGAACACACAATAAAGTTTCTTTTTCTTATTTAATACATGTGAAATCAATCCACTTAGGACAAAAATATGATCCACTGTACTGAAACCCGCTCTAAAACCAGCTTGAGCTTTCACATAAATTTCATTAGTATCTGCCCAATAATTTAACCTATTATTTAAAACATTAGTAAATAGTTTTCCCAGTGTGCTTAGTAATGTAATGCCCCTGTAATTTTGTACATCGTTCTTCTTCTTCTTCCTCTTCTTCTTCTTCTTCTTCTTTTCGTTCGCTGATCATACCGCCAATCCTGTAAGTGACTATCGACATGATCATAAGCGTTAAGTGCGTGGATCCATGGTTTATTAGAGTGCGCCGTGCCGCCTGGAACCTCCGTCTTCAGCACTCGAGGTTTCTGTCAGGGTTACCTCACCCTTACCTCCTTTAGTCGCCTCTTACGACACGCAGAGGATACGGAAGGTGTATTCTAAGCCCCACCTACAGGGCACATCGTTTACTCCCCCCTTCTTATGTAATGGTATAAAAATTCCCTCAGATTTTCGGGAAGTGCCCACTTTTAAAAATTCCGTTAAAAAGCACTAGTATATGGAGAATTAACTCATTTATCGCGTTCAGATAAGATTCATTTATGAGCATATCCGGTCCTGCACTTTTATTGTTTTTCAACCGTTTTATTGATTTGTAGATTTCCTCGGCAGATAGTTCGGAATTTAATTCATCAAAAATTATTTGTATATTGTTATTTTCATTCATATAACCTTCCACATAATTTGTAATATCAGGATCGGCCTGGAAAAAATCATCTTCTGGGTTATTGATTGACTGCTTTGAAAAAATTAACAAATTCGTCGATAGATATATTGCCCATTTTCCTGCTTTCTTTTGTCTTTAGGAGCGTCCAATACAATTTTGTATCAGTAAACTGCAGTTAGTAGCTTATTAGTTAAATCAACACTTTGCGTATAATTATACATTCTAACCGACTTTTTGAAAACAGTCCTTAAAGTTACCATATTAATACGCGCCAGTTCTGTCTTTTCCCTCCTATACCAATTTAACGCCTTAAAAAATTGCTTACGCTTAATTTCGCAATCACGTGAATATTGTTGGGAATTATTTGTCCTGGTCTCCCCTGTTTAAGACTATATGCTCGGCCTCAACGTGGCGCAGGGGTGTAACCCACTGGGTGTCAATCCAGACATTTGGAGGGGCTAACTAGAGCATTATGCACAACGCAAATGAATGACACATGGAGATCGAATCAAACGAAATGGTGCTCGTCCTGTGAGGATCCGCCAGGCAGGTGCAGCGCCTGGCTCCACGCCTCGAAGGATCCCACCCTCAGCTACTGGAGGTGCCATCAACTCGTCTTGTGGAGCCAGGAGACGAGGATGGAGAGCTACTGGCCAACCGAAAAAGAAGACCAACCCCAAAGAGAACCCCAGTATCAACATCATGCACTGGAACGCAGAAGGGGTTACCAACAAGAAATCAGAGCTCGAACAGTTCCAGTACGAAAACAACATTGATATCTGCTGCATCCACGAGACACACCTACAAGAAGGAAACCCATTTAAGATCAGAGGTTACCAGATTTTCCGGTGTGATCGAAGAGGAAGAAAGAAAGGCGGGGTAATCACCTTGGTCCGAAACAGCGTGAACGCCAGCCAGATCAAAACCTTTATGGAAGAGGCAGAATATATCAAGATCAAGGTAACAACCAGCAACTCTGTGATTGACATTGTCAATTATTACTGCCCAAATGACAAGAATCTCTCACTTGACACAATCCAGGTCCCGGACTGCCACTTCCTCATTGCGGGAGACTTTAATAGCCAGTCTCAGAGCTGGGGATACAGAACACTTGATAAACGAGGAGAAGACATTGAAGCATGGCAAGATGAAAAGCACATTTTACTTGTCAACGATCCCACAGATCAGCCTACCTTCTACTCGCGCCGGTGGCACTCGACAACAACGCCGGACTTGGCATTTTGTACAAAAGACATTCACAGAAACCTCAGTAGAGTGGTCGGATCGCAGTTAGGAGGAAGCGACCACCGCCCAGTCCTCCTCTCTCTTTCTGGAAGTATTTCAACAAGTTCACCTCAACATCCAAGGTGGAACTACAAAAAGGCAAATTGGAGTCTGTTCGGCATTCGTTCCAATGAGCTTACACAAAATATAGCAGTAGAAGGGAGAAACATCAACAATGCGGTCAAGGAATTTAATTCAAGTATCCTCAAGGCTGCCAACGAAGCGATTCCTCGCGGGTTCAGGAAAAACTACCGCCCCTACTGGACAACAGAACTGCAAGCAGCACATGATAAACTAGACAAGGCCAGAGAAGATGCTATGGGTAATCCCTGTCATGAAAACCACTTCACACTACAACAAACTAAAGCCAGGTATCTAAATACCAAGCTGAAGGCCAAAAGAAGAAGCTGGAGGGAAAAGACGGCAGGGTTTAATTTAGAGAGAGACACAACAAAGCTATGGAGACTAACCAAAGCACTGAATGATGAGGGTGTCGGGGAGGGGGGGGGGAGAAGATTACTCCTGAAGAAGATGGACAAACACTGTCAGGAAAGATGGCTACAGATGCCTTTGCGAAGGCATATGCAAAAGAAAGCAACATTTCTATACCGCGAATGCGTAAAAAAGAGGTTAGAAAAGAGCAAAAGGAAAGAACAGACACCAACACTCACGATGCAATGAAAGTTGACATTAGTTTAGCAGAACTGAAGAAGTCTATCCGCCAATTGAAGAAGAAGAAATCTCCCGGGCCAGATGGCATTACGAATGAAATGATCCAACACCTTGGTAATGCATCTCTCCGCAAGTTGCTAGATATTTTTAATCTCAGTTTGACCAATGGAGAGGTTCCTCAGTGCTGGAAGAAAGCCAGAATGACTCCTACTCTGAAAAAAGGGAAGAACAAGACGAAAGTGCTGAGCTACCGTCTTATCAGTCTTACAAGCTGCATATGCAAGACCATGGAACGCATCGTCAACCAGCGGTTGCAGTGGTACCTGGAGTCGGAGAACACTATAGTTTCAGAACAGGCTGGCTTCAGAAGATACAGGAGCACAGAAGATCAAACAACACATCTTGCACAGGTCATAGAGGACACTTTTCAAGCCCAGAAGGTGATGCTAGCTACCTTTATTGATCTGCAGAAGGCATTTGACAAGGTGTGGAAGGATGGCCTCCTCGTGAAGCTCCGGCTCACAGGCATCGGTGGCAACATGTTCCGATGGACCAAGTCATACCTACACAATCGCAGAGCTAGGGTGCTGGTGGATGGACAATCTGGACAGAATGTATTGCTGAGACAAGGGGTACCACAAGGAGGAGTATTATCACCAACTCTGTTCATACTCTTCATTAATGATATTGTAGCAGAGCTGCCCAATTGGATCCAAGCAGCCCTCTATGCAGATGACCTCGTACTTTGGTGTACCGAGGAGTACACAACGACTGCCACGTACAGAATGCAGCTCGCCTTGGACAGAATTACAGCTTGGGCCAATCGCTGGTGTATTACCATCAGCAAAGTAAAATCATCGGCCATGCTATTCTCACTGTCCACCAAAACCAAGGTTGGCAATCTGACACTGGGCGGTACTCCACTCGAGTACGAGGACCAACAGACATACCTGGGAGTCACCTATGACAGAAGATTAACATGGAAGGAGCACATCCAGAACGCAGAGGCAAAGGCCAGAAGAAAGCTAAACATCACGAGGAAGCTGGCAGGAACAAAGTGTGGTGCCAATGAAAGGATCCTCAAGACCATCTACCTAGGTGCCGTACGACCACACCTTGAGTATGGACCCAGCTCAACAGAGTACAAAACCAGGCACTGCGCATCATCACTGGTGGAATGAGATCAACACCAATAGAAAAAATGGAGCAGACAGCAGGCATCCCGTCAACTTAGTAAAGGAAGGGAATGCAAAGCACTGATCCAAGCTGCAAAGTACAAATCGTTCAACAACCACCCGATGAAGATCAGGCAAGCACAGGTGTCATCAGGAAGACTTAAAAGATCAAGTTTTGTGAAAGAGACAAAAGCACTTCAAAGGAAACACCAAGAAATGTTGCCAGCACAAATAGAAGACCCAAACCACACCCTTGATCCTCCACCCTGGGAAAACAAACTAGAGAGCATAGCTATTCGTACCACAGTACCTCATCTCACAACCAAAGATGAACACAGTGATGTGAGCAAGAAGGCCCTGACCCTAGCCATGCTGGAAGAAATGTACCCTCAGGAGACATGGATAAGGATCTACACAGATGGATCAGCCAAAGATGCAATTAGGAGCGGAGGTGCCGGACTGCACATACAGTATCCAAACGGACAACATGAGTCAGCTGCAATACCGACAGGCAAACACTGCACACACTACAGAGTTGAAGTCGAAGCACTGGTCCATGCAGCTAATACCATCAGCAGAACAGCAGACCCTATTGCACAGATTGTCTTTTTATCTGATGCCCGCTCCGTCCTTGAGGCTATCACCAAAGGTAAGCTGCCACAACTTGAAGAAGCACTACAAACCATCAAATGCTTTCGGATAGCATTGCAGTGGATCCCCTCACACTGTGGAGTCCAAGGAAATGAGGAAGCAGACAAGATGGCCAAGGTGGGTGCAGAAGAGAATCAGACAGAAAACATGGTTACGCATACAGAGATGAAGACTATAATCAAGTCACTCTATAGAACACCTCAATCAGAAGATGCCTACCATCATCTCTCGAGGCCAGAGCAAGTGACCATTTTTCGTCTCAGAACTGGACATAACAGACTAAACCAACACATGTACAGGCGGTTCCACCTTACGACATCGCCCGCTTGTCCTTGTGGAGAAGCAGAACAGACCACAGAGCACATACTTCAATGTTGCAGTACGTATCAGCTGCTGAGAGAAGAGATCTGGCCTTTGTCAACCTCCTTTCTTGAAAAGCTGTATGGGCCTGTGGAAGAACTGCAGAAAACCACAGATTTCATCTTGTGAACGGCTCTCCAAGTGTGATACCAGCGATCGAAAAGAAGAAGAAGAAGATTTGTCCTGGTCTTATTTCGGTTAGTCTTTTTTAAGAATAGACTATCTGCAGCTGTCTTTATTGCTTTTGTAAGAATTCCTACTGCTTCTTCTATGGTTTCATTATCTAATATACTATCATTGCCTAGTAGATTATTCTTGTTAATAAGTAGCTCCTGCACTTCATTAGATAAAATGTTAACCCTATAATCATTGGCGTTCTCTGATTTCCAAACGTATTTTGTACTACTAATCCTCCCACCACTACTATTAGCCATTTGTAAAGATGTCGACGTATTACATGTTATACTACATCTGATCACACAATGGTCTGATAATTCATTTGGTTCATCCACCTCAAAATCATTTATACTATGTATTTTGTGTGTTGAGCAGTTTCACTGATCGCAAAGAAAAGTACATTTTGCCTTCTGCCTACGGGATTCCAAATCGAGAGACTTATATTCGATATATTGCATACGTCTCGCTAACGAGTCTGTCTGGATATGTAAGTCTCTGATATTTTTAGTGTTTTCTTCCACTTTTAGGCCGACAGCGTAAAGACCGTCTTTAATCTCCTCTAACGTATTCAACCGTGACATAATAAAGTCTAGTTTTTTATCTATCGACACACTTGGGTGTTGGCCAGTATTAGCGCGAACGGTACCGACGCGTGCGTGATTATTATTCATTTGGAGCTCACCTTGACCCGAGTCGTCTGTCCCAAGCCGCTATCGTTTCTGAGGCGCCTTCATACCCCAATTGTCAGCCGCGCTTGGCGCATTCTGGTGAGAATATCCAACATTAGCTGGGTGCATATGTCCATATACACCGGGTAACTCACTAGCACAAGAATTGTTAGACGATCCACCGGGCAGCCCATAGTTCGACAACGACAGGCTATTATGATTGTACAACATGGTAATGATCGATCAATCGATTAATGGCTGATAGCTTTCAAGCGTTGACTAGCACAGGCGATTCAATATAGCGACACTTTTCAAACTTCTTCCCTTGTTTTATTTCTTACTGATTTTCTTACAACTGAACTGATTACACAGAAACATGAGTTCTTCGGATTGAACTGTAGACCCAGGCTAATACTTAATTTCTATGTCCGCCTTATCTTGTGCATACGTTTCACGTTCCTGTATTCCTAGTTTCTGATACTCTGACGTGGATTCCTGTGTTCGACAAAACTGGCCACCTTGTGGAACGATGAACAGCTCAAAGTCGAGGTATTATCGCTTACTGCCTTAATAAGTATATAGCAATATGCATAAGAATAAAATAATAATAATACGTATATAAATAGTGAATGAAGCCAATAAATCAACATTACCATTTCGTGTTCCAAAAATGAAAGAACCGATACACAAGTCGCGTCCTAGGACCTTGTCTGTGGGCCGTATTAGGATCGATTGATCCCTGAACGCCATTACTATTAATTTCCAGAAAAATATACCCGTAAGCTGTTGAATATTTTGAAACTAATTTGACTGGGTGCTGTCGCTGCCTTTGTTTATTAATTAGCAAAGAAAATGCTTAGTCCGTCATCAATTAAGCGTTCGTGACGAACGTCCTTCAGGTCGTGATTGATTATGACGTCAGCATATACGTCACGTAGTTGATTATGGCGTCATTTGATTCGATGGATGAACTGGAAAGGTCCATCGCAGCAGCCGCATATGAACAATTGTCATATTGTTGGAATATTGATGGCTGTACACCGTTCGTCGCAGAGGAAATCGAGTATTGAAAGATCTTTACACGAATGATTCTCTGGTGATGTTGTTTCTCATTGGTATGCCTAAGTCTGTGGTTGCAATAATGCACAATGGATGAATCCAGTTTTAGCTATGTCCCCACCCCCACATCTCTTGCTAAGCTCCACCCACGCGTTGCACGTGTTGGGATCGATCGAACGCCAAACTTCCTGAATCTCAATTTCCAGAAGACTATACAGGTAAGCTATTTTGAAAGTAATTTGATTATGTGCTGTTGCTGCCTATGGCATCAACAGCTCCCAGTCGAATTACTTTCAAAATATTCAACAAAACGTGTATTAAATAGTAAAGACATACAATTCGTACAACCTGACGGACTATTAAGCGTTAATACGAACTAAGATATGCCATTCATGACGTAACTGAACCAATGTTACCCTTAATTGGCTCGCCTCTCCAGCACTGACACATTATGTACCAGTTTAGATACGGCTATCTAACTACTTGTAACTAATCTAGAAGCTAAATGATGGGTCTTGTTAGATAGCATTTTCCCCACTAAAATATACTACTACTACCACCACAATTTAGCTGACAATGGATACGATTTTAAGTTTCACAGAAATGATGTTATCTCCAGTGTGCCCTGCCTGTCCCTTGATGTTCACTGTATTGCATTGGTTACTCTGTGTTGTTTTCTTTCTCCAGCAATCGATTTACGTGTATTGCACTAGTATCACCACACACACACACACACGCACGCACGCGCGCACGACCACACGCCCACGTGCACACACACCCGCCCACACGCCCACGCGCCCACGCGCCCAGGCGCCCACGCGCGCGCGCACGCAGGCACGCACCCACGCACGCCACCTTGAAACTACGCAGTTCGGCATTTTAGGGGAAAAGAGTGTGTATTCAGACAGTTCACTCTGGTCAGATGTAAATAAATTGGTGCAACAATTATGTTTGGCATTAACAAATGAATGGCAACACGTATCAAAGACTGTTCTTCATTAGCCATACATACATGTTCATTGTTATGGTCAGGTTCTCAATCTGGCAATCCAGGCTACAATGACCGAGATTGAACCTTTACGAAATGATCTTTGTACCACAGAGAATCTCTACAACTTTTAGATGCAAGTCCCAAATACTATTCAAACATTTAACAATGGACCTTTCCAGTTTATTCATCAGTCATATGACGTCATAATCAGCTACGTGACGTATATGATGACGTTATAATCAAAGGCGTCATGAATGACGTAGATAAGTTCTCACGAACGCTTAATTGATGCCGGACTAAGTGTTGCCGTACGAATTGTATGCCTTTAATATTTAATAAAATTATATTGACTATTTTGAACCTGATTTGGCTAGGCACTGTTACTGCAATAGGCAGCAACCTCATCCAGTCAAATAAGTTTTAAAATATTCAACAGCTTACCTGTATAATTTTCTAGAAGTTGATAGTCAGGTACATCAGGGATCGATCGATCCCAACACAGCGAAGTGCGGGTGGAGCTTAGCTAGAGATGGGCGGGGCATATCTAAAATTGGATTCCTTCATTGATGAGAAGCAATAGTGAACCTGGAAAGCAGACAAAGCTGCTCATGATGATTTAGCAAGGATCCCTAAGGCTCTACTGACTCACAAAAATTTCCAAACCTCACACTGACCACAGGGCTTTGTTGGTGGCTCTTTGTGATCTTAAATTTGTACTTAGCTTATGTGTTTTGAGGGTCATATTGTCAAGTGCTAGCAGTCGCTCTAAGTATCTGCAAGGTAAACGTGTACATTTTATTGCAGCGAGGCGAATGTTTCTCTGATAATTAAGCCTAATAGACTGCCGAAAAGAAAGATTTAGCTTGCTCTAGCAGAAAGCAGAGATGCTTGGTGACAGAATGGAAGTATGCATCAACGACACTAATTTAACATTTAACTTTGAGGAAGCACCCGTTCCATGGAAAGCCCCCTCCCCCCCCCCCCCCCCCTCAATAGACCACAGCAAACTTAAGTTAAGAAAGAGAGAGAGAGAGAGAGAGAGAGAGAGAGAGAGAGAGAGAGAGAGAGAGAGAGAGAGAGAGAGAGAGAGAGCAACAGAAACAATGCATTGGCACTTGAATCGCGCCATAGAATAGAAACGTATCATAGGTTGTTGCACACAGTTTTGCTTGAGCTAGAAACCCGAATCTGGGTGGGGGGGGGGGCAGTATCAGGTGATCATGCATAGGAAATATACTCAATGCAAATCAAATAAAAGAGCTTTGATGTATTCATCTATATCTATAACCTGGATAGGTATAGACTAGTTGAAGACTTTGCTGTTTTCAGCAATTTTAAATTAGAAAATCTCTCACGAAACTTCACAATAGTATCTCAACTTCATGACACCGTGTATGAGGCTGACCTCATTCATTTCCGAAAGTAATAAAACGGGGCAGAAAGATTAAGCAGTATTGCCCAAATAAACAGGAGACGCTCGCAGGCTAGCACAGATCTTAAGCTTAGTAGAAGTTAATTGATACGTGTGCTAAGATGAAAGGCAGCCACAGTTATTTCTTTGAAGCTTTGTATAATTATTTAAAGTATCACTTTGCAATAATTAGCGTACTCGACTGCAGAGTGATTATTAACATATTAGATTGCCAGTGCTGTCGTGGCCATAGTGTTTAAATCAGGGATGTGTCACTGGATGGATTATATAACGGACGGGCAAATTGGTTCACCCTCCCTATGAAGGGAAATACTAACACAAAACATTTTGAAATGTGGTAATTAGTAAATTAGTGGCAAAGGCACATGCTGCTTGCATATCAAAAATTGTATGATTTCTTGTCCATTTCCAGTAGTTGGAAGAGGAAAAGGCTCATACTGTGGTCTAGATATTAAGAGGCTGGAATATGGATGATTATCAAGTCTTTAGAGAAATGCAGGTGTGAATGTTAAGATATGGTCCTTAAATCTTAAATATATTACACAGAAAGAACATTCTGGCACGCTGTATGCCTGCATTTATTTAGGTTGAAAGTGAGGCAAAACCGGAAATAATTTAAAGTCTTAGCCCAATTCGAGCATTTTATTACAATTCCTGGAAATGGAAAGAAAATGGAAATGAAATGCTACAACTATTTGGATACAAGCACATAGAATAGCAAATGTTTGTCTTGCGCTTTTCAGAATGATTACTGTTTCTTTCCATTTACGATCAGGGAATTAGGAACACGTTATGAACATCATTACGTTATCGAATATGGCGAATATCAACTGCTATGCAGCAGCTATAGTGTTGTTTGCAATTTAGAAATGCTTGCATTACAAGATTATCTCACATTTTAAAACCTTTAATTAAGGTGTATATAAGAAAAAGGGATAAGAATATGTAATGTATTATAGGTTTGTCTTTAGTTATCTATGATATATCAAATGTAACCATTTTCCTACATATAACACCCATTCAGAAATCTGGGCACCCTAATAATAAGCAATACTTTTATGGCAAATTCCTTTTGCCATTCCATACGCTTATGACCCGACCCCGGCAACTCAAGGCCCAATGGCGCTCTATCTGGTTAGAGAATCGGAGATTGGCCCAATTAGATGCTTATATATCTATCTGTTATCATCTGTCGATGATGTTGTGTTCCTTATCTAGCACTCACGTCTCATGGATGGCTTCTTGTTAACAACCTACATACTACCCACACATAACCGACGCACTAGAGGCCACACATTCAATTAGTTTAACCTATGAACCAATGTGGTTTACCATAGTATGGCCAATGCTGCGCACTGGCAACGACTTGGAGCAATAAGTGAGAGGATTTAGATGAGTTCTAGACCATCCGTCCGACAGTATTGCTAAGAACTAACTTAGCATGTTTGAACACGATGTAAAAAATCTATGTTTTGTTGAATATTTTGACCATAATTGTATTAGGCAACAATGTCTTCCAATTCAATGGACGTTTCCATTTGTAGCTATGACCCGCCCATCGCTAGCTAAGCTCCACCCACACCTCGCAGTGTTGGGATTGATCGATCCCCAAATTCCCTAGCTATCAATTTCCTGAAAACTATACAGGGAACCTGTTGAATACAGTCAAATTAGTTTCAAAATATTCAACAGAATATTTATTAAATAGTAAAAGCAAACAATTTGTACAACAACGCATAGACCGTCTTCAAATATGCGTTCGTGACGTACTTATCGACGTCATTCATGACGTCATTCATTATGATGTCATTGTACACACCACGCAGTTAATACGTCATATTACAGGTGGGTACTCTGAATTATGTTCACAGTATTCATCTGTATGCTTTACTTTACTTTTAGCCGTATTTTACCTCTTTTACGACACACCCGTCGCTGTGCTACACAGCTATGCCCAAATGGGTTAATTGTTAATAAGTTCAGCATCATCATTTTACGAGGCATAAGCCATTGGCGTGTTATTGCCTCGGGAGATTGTGTTGGTATTATATTATTAGTGCGTGTCATTGTTTAGCTAAAATTGTTTATTTGTTTGGTTGGAATTGTTCAGGACCGTGGTTGACTTGGGGGAAGTGCAGGTGTGGAGATGGCTGTTCCCACCGCCAGGTGTGGTGTGTCGTCTATGCTCATAGTTACACCCTGCTGTTCCTAGCATTTGGATATATTTCTAAATCTGTCTTATATATCTATTAGATGCTTAAGTCATGATCGTATATTGTCTCATTTAGTTGCGTATCCAGTGTTGATGTAAACACAGCAAGCGTGGGTGCTTCAAGTTAATAATTCGGTTTGGGGAAACTGCTTACGACTGTCCTTCCCCCCTGCGTATAGCGTAGAGATTGAATGTGTGATCTCTAGTGTATGTGGGTGTTACTTGATCTGTAAAAGAATGTGTTTTGGCAATGTTAGCAATCATGGATAAATTTGCATATTTCGGTTAAAGGTCTCCTCTAAGCCTTTAATGACATCAGGTTCAAAGCTTTTAGCCGGTCTGTGTAGCCAAAATCTTTCCAATGAGGATCAAGTTTAGTGGCTTGGCGCTAGACATCTGCAATTATACAAGATTGTCTTTTAAAACGAGGAGACCTTATGCAGCTACAGTATTCCAAAAATTGGTCAGACTAGTAATTTGAATAATAGGGTACGGTAAGCGTGTTTTCATCTATGTAATTGAATGTTCTGTTAATTAGGCAAGGTATGCTGCCATCCTTTGATACAGTTGCATTAATATGGGTATCGAAGGGGAGGGTTTCATCTATGTGTATCCCCAAGATCCTTTTCACTTGTGTACAGTGTGATTTGTGACTGGCGTGTATTGTCTGCCATTTAATATGGGGTCCTGAGATTGTTTGAGGGTGTTACATGTTTTTGTCTGTATTAGCATGTAGCTGCGGAAGATGAGATCAATTACATACATTATCTATATTGTCTTGAAGGTTGTCGGTGTTTGCGTCACCAAACAGTGTTGTATCGTTGGCAAAGATCTTACAAGGGCAGGTTATAGAATTAGGTAGATCATGTATGTACAATAGGAAAAGTGTATGTCTCAAAATAACAACCTTGAGGCACACCACTAGTGACCACTGTACAGCTAGATGGTGTTTCATTGATCTCTACACACTGTTTTCTTTCGGTTAGACATGATTCAATCCATTTAATTAGTTGCTCTCCTAAACTAGACATTGTCATTTTCCTTAGAAATCTTTCGTCTGAGACTGTATTTAAAACTTTGAAAAATCTAAGTATTTTGCGTCTATTGGTTTGTTTTCATTTAGTCTGGGTGTTATGGTTTCCATTTACTTCAATAAACGTGTTCTTGCATGATATGTTATGTCTGAAGCCATGTTGGCAGCTGGTGAATATGTTGTCTGTTTTGATATGGTTCATTATTGCATTACGTACGAATGTTTCTAAAAGTGTGAAAAGTGAGCAGGTTAGACTAATTGGTATGTAGTTGCTTGGATTACTTTTGGGGCCTTTCTTATAAATTGCACAGACATTATCACATTTTGCAAATCTCAGGCATTACATCGTCCTCTAACAATATGTTAAATGGGATGTTTAGGTGTACACCGATCTCTTTTGCTAGTTCAATCAAAATTATTATGGGTATGCCATCTGGTCCATGACAATTGTTTGGGTTTAGTTTTTTCAGCATGGTTTCAATAGTCTCTGCGGTTATAGGGCTGTCTGGTAAAACAATGTTTGTGATATTGGGGATATGTATCTGACATCATATTTAGTTTCACTTCTGTAAATACTCTTGCAAAATAGGTGTTCAAAACTTCGGCCTTTTCAATGTCATTTGTAATTTATCGTTTGAATATTTAAGGTGGCCAACTGTTTCTTTACCGGTGGCTTATCTTTTGTTATATTTCCAAAAAGACTTAGGATTTTTCTAGCTTTCCGTCTGCTATATTTCGATTAAATGACAGTTTCACTTGCTTGGTACATGACATAGAATTATTCCTTGCCATTTTATATAGGTTATAATCATCAGGACTCTTAGTTTTCTTGTAATTCTTGTACAGTTCTCTATCTTTAAGCGCATGTGTGGCACTGGGTTTGTGTTTCCTTTTACTCGACGTGTTTGTTTCTGGGATATGATTTAGCATTGTGGTTACGATATTGTAAAGAAGGTTCCATGCTTCTGATACCTGAAGTTCCGGCATGCTTGTTCAGTCAATGTTGCTGACTTCAATGCGCATTTTGTTATACCTACCTTTATTAAGCAAATGTTTTGGGCAAATTTGTTTCTGTTGTAACATTAAATATATCGGAAAATATATAAGGGTGAAGGGTGATTTGTAAGACATCGTGAGCACCTTTTGCTAAGGGGCTAGATGAATTATATCACTGACAATATGTGTACTATTTCCCAAAATAAGATCTAAAATATTTGCTTTCTTGTCTGGCCTGTGCCTTGGTTTGAATACAAACTGGTGGAAAAAACCTGTTTCACAGTTGTCACTATCCCGAGTGAATGAGGGATCAGAAGACCATTTGATATCGGGAAAGCTAGTCTCCTGTAATCAAAATATGGTCTGGTTTTAATTTACCAATGTTGTTTATTATTAGGGTCATGAGATTTATATTAATGTTTCCATCAAGTTGGCTATATTTTCATGCAATTGTGAAATGAAGCTTTGCCAGAAAATGTAGTGTTGTAAATTCAGCATTTCCATGGTCAAATCATTTGAGTTGATGCCAAAATCATTCAATTACGATTATTCTCTCAGCTTGCATGGTGGCAGAATTAGTTCGAGGGCGACCATCTTGAAAATGGCGGCAATTTCCCAAAAGCCTTTCCCGCATTAACGTATTCTGTGAAAATAAACACTTTGTTGAATACTTTGAAACTAATTTGACTGGAAGTTGTTGCTACATTTGTCAGATTAGTTTCATAATATCCAACAGCTTTTATGAAAGTGAGAGACTGAGATTTTAAGAGCCACTGTGTAAAATGCGGAACTGAAAGTAAGTCATCACTTAATGCCTATGGAAATTGCCCGTGAAGCTAGTTTCCAAATAATCAACAACATATTCCTCACATCAGAATACATTTGTCATTTCTGATCTGTAAGGGCTAAAGGGTTAAGCGATTGTTAAATAAAAAGACAATGTTGTTGGTCAACAGCAAATGATGACGTCAGAAACACAGAATGCTTATCAAATTGAAAATTCTTTAAAGGCACACATTTCAGTCACTTTCGTGACGGACTATTACCGCATTAGTGGCGGAACTACAGTTTGATTGTGATGCCGCCTAATAAACGACGTATTTGATTATGACATCAGACAATCGAGTGACAGATCGGATCTGTCCATTTTGATGGGTCAAAGAATTACATTCGCCCATGAATGCTTAGCAAGCGAGACAAATGAGATTGATATGTATAAATATTTTAATTGATATTTATAAATGTTTTAACCAATGGACAAATCTACTTTTGGCTATGCCCGCCCGTCACTAGCGAAGCTTCACCCACGCCTTGCGCGTGTTGGGATAGATTTATATACTTTGATTCCTTAATTCCCAGAATCCAACATTCATGATAACTACACAGTTAATCAGAATATTTTGAAACTCATTTGAATGTAGGTTGTTGTTGCCTATGGCATCAGCAGCGCCCAGTCAAATTTTAGTTTCAAATTATTCAACAGAATGCTTATTAAATGGTAAAGATATACAATTGTTAAAAGTGATAATTCCAGGTGCATAGCGGAGTATTTCTGCCAATTATGCTAGTGACGTAATTGATTATGATTTATATATCTAACTGACTGATTCATTCAGTCTTGCAGACCAAAAGGTACAAACTTATTCTTTTTGACGCAAGCCTAATGGACCTTTCGATTTTTAGCCATGCCCCGTCCATCTCTAGCTAAGCTCCACCCAACACCTCGCTCGTGTTGGGATCGATCCCTAAACTCCCTGACAATTTCAGAAAACTATACAGGCAAACTGTTGCATATTTTGAGACTAATTTGACTGGGTGCGGTTGCTGCCTATGGCAGCAACAGCGCCCAGTCATATTAGTTTCAAAATATTCAACATCCTGTTTATTAAATAATTGAGACAGACAATTCGTACAACGTGTCGAACTATTAAGAGTTAAAAGACGGGCCTAATATAATGATTTGTGACGTAGTGATTATGACGTCATTCTACACGCCGTTTAGCTGAGTATGACGTCTTATGACGTCAAATCATCGATGGATACTCTGGACAGGTGGAGTAATAGACTGTTGAATATTCTTCGAGTAATTGGACTGGGAGATGTTGCTGCGGGCGGGCAGGCCGATGGGCGGCGGGATGTGATGAGTGAGCGAGTGAGCACGTGGTTTCGCGGGCTGGTGAGTGGGTGGGCAATCGGGCGGGTGAGTGGGTGTGCAAGCGGGCTGGTCGGCGGTCGAGAGAGCGAGGGCTGCATGCGTGCAGTATCTCGAAATCTTCTGTCTCGATTTGACTAAACGTTTAACACAAGTGAGGACCTTACCGGACATTGCTCCTCCTCGGAATAAAATACTCGGATCCAGATCGGATCAAATTCTGCACCTATCGATATCTCGGAAACCACTTGTCAGATTTCGCTCATATTTTAACACAAACAGGGGCTAAACATACACTAGGATTGCATAGCTTTCGGCATGAATATAAAAGCCAATTCCAATACTTTTACAATGTCGCAAAACTGGAGAGGGAGGATCTGCATTGGCTCACCGTTCCATCTCCCCATATAATATTTAAATACGTGAACTGGGCGTAAATAAATAAAACTGGAAACTTGAACAGTGTTTGCTCTTGTTGCGTAACACCAACTTGTTTGAAAGGAGCCTTGGAATACATGAACGGGGATTAAAAGAAAGCAACAAAAATACTCTAATATATGTACTTTTATGGTTTTTATTTTTTTTTGTTTTTTCAATGCTGCGGTGAAAACTTTGTACAAAAGTGTTGCAAATTAAGCAGACAATACAGTAGCAATGGGTTTTTTGCGCTTTGAACCCGAAAGGTCAAATACAAAAAAATCATCTACAATGAAAAAGTTATTCTGTTGAATATTTTGAACCTAATTCGACCGGAATCAACAGATTCATGTCGAACTATTTTCAAAATAATCAACAGCTTACCTGCAAAGTTATATTAAAGGTGCGCATTCACACCAGAATGTGTGAAAATCAAATTGTTTAAATTGTACATTTTAGGGTCTTAATTTGTGTGTCTCAATGTGATGAAGCGAATTAAATCTTAACAATATGATGAATTCATTGCGTTGAAATTATTATAATTTTTTCATTTGCGAACTTGAATGAGGGATTCATGTCTAATTCAATTTCACAGCTTAAAAAATCATATTAATCTATATGCAATGAAATCATCATATGTTAAGATTTATTTCGTTTTATTCCATTTAGGCCCACAATTTAAGCCTCTAAATGTATACAACTTTGACAACTTTATTTTCAAGCGTTCTTGTGTAAATATGCACCTGTAAAATTGACATTCTGTGAATTCATGATACAGCTGTTGACTTCAATTATGATTTCTGTAAATAGATTAAACTAAACGCTAAGAAAATGCCGTAATAACCATTTTTAAATAGACATATGTTAGCATTTAGCTTGGTGAAGATTTTAAATATACGTTGAGTGACTGAAAGATGTCACTTCCTACTGGATCAGTAACAATCAGTGTGTATTTAAACTTCTCAAAATAATTTTATTTATAAAATATAACAATAGTGTTCTAAGGAATTTTGATAAAATTACAAAGGCATACAACATGAAAATTTAAAACAAATATGTTTTATTATTTACAAAAAGATCATCGAGTTTTTTAGTTGTGAATACCAATTCGCACAATTTTTCCGTATTTCTAAAAATAATTTATGAATTGATGCTATTGCTACTGCAACATAACATGGATACAAAGCAGGTAGAGTGATATATTGGTTATATATATATATATATATATATATATATATGCTTATTTTTGCAGATTCGTAGTCCATTTGTGATAGCGTGGTGTCGGTAACAAGAACATTGCAACTTGGTCAACACTTTAATGGCGCACAGTCACACAAAAATTAATCAAAACCATTAAAATTGCCTTTTAAAGGCTTATCTTAGGCACCTAAGTTGAATGAAATGAAATAAATAGTAACATATGGTGATTTCATTCCGTATAAATTAATACAATTTTTGAAGTTGTGAAATTTAATTAGAGACAACTTCACATCTAAAAAAGATTTTTTAATTTATAGGGAATGGAGTCAAGATTTATTTCGTTTCTTTACATGGAGATACATAATTTAACCTACAAAGGTATACAATTTTAAAATAATTATTTTCAAATATTTTGTTGTGAATGTGACCCAATTTAACCCTTGAAAATCCAGACCCTCAATTTGAGGACAGCAATATAAAAAACCCAGTTGAATGTGTTGAGACAAATTTGACTAGAACCGGCTAATGTCACTGGCAGAAACAGCCCCCTTTCAAATTGGTTTCAACGTATTCAACAGAGTATCGTGTAGGCCTACATGACACAGATTTATTTCATTTCTGTTCATTGAGAGTTAAATGGTTCGGCTACACGTGTTCGATTGTTCTCAATATCGAATTGCACAATGTGTCACATGAATAAGCAGATAAAATTCAAAATTTATTGAACATGTTATGAAAATTTAAGTTTCTGGAAATTTTCTAATGAAGGACATATGTATAAAGCTAAAAGTTCGTTCATCCATTGAAGTTGTTGCTGCCTCAGCACTGGTTCATCAAGATTAATTTCCTGCCATCTGTCATTCTTCATTCGATCACTTTATTCAAACTGAATGTTCTTGATATTGTGTCAATTCTCTTATCTTGTTGGCATTCCGATATATGTACATTTAGCGCCAGACAACTCTCGGAACTACGGGTAAAAGAAAATTATGATGATGATAATGATGATGATTTCGTTTACTATATCTGCTAATAGCCTATCAGATATATATTTGCACTCACAATGGTTAAAGGATAACTAATCCCATCTCTTGATAGCTATTCAGGTTATCTAAAACGCCGGTCATAAACTATCCAGGTAATTTCAAGCTTTTTATCACGCCGCTAAGGAAAGATATTCAGGATTTAGTAGTTAAATGTTGGTACATTTCTACACCCTATGATTGCTGTCATGATTTACTTTTCAACCAATCAGAAAACCCCTAGTGTGTCTGCCTCGGTATATACGCTCAGTCATAGAGGCGCCAGCTACAGTTTGGCAATGCGGTATAAAAGCAATCCTACAGGGATGCTGTTGAATATTTTGAAACCAATTTGTTTGGAAGTTGTATGGCAGCAACAACTTCCAGTCAAATTAGTTTCAAAATATTCAATGGGATGAGTATTACATAATATGAGCATGTCACTAGTCACTTAGGACTGTCAGTATGATCAGCGAACGAAAAGAAGAAGAAGAAGAAGCATTACATAATAAAGAATGTGATGCATTGGAACTTACATGACATCACACACAATATCTTGAGGCGACAAAATGGTGCCGATCACTGTTCAACATTTACTCGATATTAAAAAACAGATAATTGCGATACAGATCAGGGAATGTGACAGGATATGAATGATATGGAATCTATAAACCATATTCTATCGGTGCAATACAACATTTGAGATGAGATTAGCGTCGCTTTAAGTTCAAGTTCTCTTTATTTCTTCCGGGCTATACAATAGCATGTAGAGCTAAATCTATTTACATCATATAGTGGCAGTGAGGAAATACTTTACAAAGTTAAAATGTTATGTACATTGTTCCTTAGAATATTGAGATCTAAGTGTTTCTGTTCAGGAGCCGTGTTCAGATAAGCTGCTGAATGCATTTTAACCAGTCAGTCTAATCATAATACACTCAACGCCATATTCGTAACCTTGATGGATCTATGGGCTTTAGTATTCATTATAAATACATACACGTGCAAGTTATACGAGTTTTGCTACACGTTCATCATTTATAATCTAATCTATTTACTATTTAATCTAAAATTGTTTATATTGTATACTTTTAGAAGCTTAAACTGTGAGCCTATATGTAATGACACGAAATAAATTTTAACATATGATGATTTCATTACGTATAAATGAATATAATTTTTATGTTGCGAAATAGAAATAGAGGCTCGGTAACCGAGCCAGTCATTCCAGTGGTAAATTTTCAAAAATAGGCTTCTCTTGGCCTGCAAATGGACATTCCCCAAGATCACTACAGAGGCCGGTTTTGGCTGGCTTCGTCGTGAAAGGGTTAATTTGATCACAACATGTTTATTTCATTTGGATAATATCCCTTTTGATTTTGTTGTCCTTGTTGCTTGCCATATAATAATTGGGAATGCAGTTTTCGGTTTCTGTGTTAACGTGTTAGTAATAAAAGAGGAAGTATTTTCATTTTCAACAACCTTACATCTATCTCTCATCTCTATCTATAGCTATCCATATTTGATTCCGAATGCCTAGTTGGTGATTTAAACTTCAAAAGTGGCATAGCGTCATGGCTTCCTTAAATGGCAGTACTGTTAAATCTGGCTCAAATTTGATAGTATTCCTTATTCTTGCATAAAAGTTAATCTCGTTAATGTTTCTCTTCGACGTGAGTTGTGATTGGTATTATCGCTTCATTAACTGTTTTGGTGATATTTTCTGTCTTTAAAATATGTGTATCTCCTGTTTCCAGTAAGATACATTCTGTATACTCCATCCATTTTATCTTATAGTTATTTTGTCTTGTGTAGTCTAAAACAATAAAGTATGATATTGATGATAATTTGCTATATACTCATGCCGCCAATCCAGAACGTAAGTATGTTGCAATTCATTAAGATGTCTAGGAGGTATGTGCCAGTCTACCCTAAACTGCTACATTCGGAGTATTTCATATCATTTTCAACATAGTATTGTAAACATTTATTTGACAGTTTTCTAATAATTGTGTTCTGAAAGCCCCATATCGCAGATGCATCTAACAATGCAGTGATGCCCATCATACTAAGAAGTTTACATTGCATCAAAGGGTATATCATTTTTTTCGTGAATGCATACAGTGTTGGTTGTATTTAAAGATAGTTCCTAAGTAGGGGAATTCATCAGTAATCTCAATCTTGTAACGTCCCCCATAAAACCCTAATTGTCTGTGCTGTCGTTGTTTAGAGAATATCAATAATTTTTATTTTGAATAATTTACTTTTAGTTATCATCTTAGGCAATAGTCATAGAAGACATTTAATGTGGTTTGAAATGATTGTGCGGAGTCTGCCATAATAACAGTGTCATTTTCATATAGAATGATTACAAGGTATAGACATAAATTTAGATGTGCATAGGCAAATTCAGTTAGTGATGACATACCAGATATGACTTGCAGATAATGGTCTAAATCATAGAAATATGGGGTATAAGAAAGGCGAATTGTGCATCCTTGTCATACACCAATGTTGCACCACTGATTTTTTTATGACTAATATGATAGTTCTTAGAAGCTGTGTCCGTAAACTCTGGCGCCATTGAGTTTCAAACGCTTGTTTGAAATCAATAAAGCAAACTTAATACCTCATTCATTAGGTACAGAGATAATATACTGCCCATAGTTGATCTTCCCTTTCTAAAACCTGCCTGTGATTCAGATATATTTCCCTCAGCTCTACATATAATTAAAGTCTATTATTTATAATGGAAGTGATAAGTTTTTCTAGGCAGTAAGCAGAGTGATTGACTGATGATTGGCCAGATCTACTGCTCACTCTTCGGTGGCACACGCTTGGTTAAGATTTTATTGACCAATTGTATATATATAGGAAGAAGGATATCAGCGGTTATTATGATGTATTCCATTAAAGATATTATCCTCACCCCTCCCCCCCCCCTCACCCCCCCCCCGCCTTGCTTTAAGACAGTTTAATGGCATTTTAATCTCGTCTCTTGATATAGGAGTATCGATTTCAGGATATTCAGAAACTAGTAACGCTTGAAGGGCTTCATGTTCAGTTTGCTCTTCAGGTTTTCAGTGTTTTTATTTACCTGCTTAAAGTATCCATACAATAGATTTATGTCAATTTTATTATCAGCATCTTCTTGTTTCACTCGTTCCCTGGATTGATATTTTCCAGTAAGGTTTAGATCGCCTTTTCCAAGTTTCTGACTTTTTCGCAGTTTAATGTGTATCTGGGTAGTGGGGTATGCATTTTATATGTGTATTTTGCCACATTTATTTAGTAGGTATTACTTGCCATTTTCACGCCTTATCTGTTATAATCGGTTTTATTTACATTATATTGTTTTCTCATGTTGTGATATTCCTTACGCATCTGTTTGCATTCCTGTCCGAACACTGATGTGTTATTTATTTAATTTTTTTCCTTTATAAACTGAGCAAAAGGTATCCAAAAGTTGTTTTTGGCACTGCTGATAAATAAATCTATAATTAATTGGACAATTTTGTTTATCTGGTGCTCTGTTCCATTCTGCTGTACTGATGACAGCTCTTTACAACTTACTGAAAATTAAATTGTTTATATTGTATACGTTTAGAAGCTTAAACTGTGAGCCTATATGTAATGACACGAAATAAATCTTAACATATGATAATTTCATTACATATAAATTAATATAATTCTTTTTAAAGTTGCGAAACTGAAATAGAGGCTCGTGCCTCTATTTCAATTTCGCAACTTAAAAAATTATATTAATTTATACGTAATGAAATCATCATATGTTAAGATTTATTTCGTTTCATTACACATATTTTCAAGCATTCTGGTGTGAATATGCACCTTTAATATATGTATTATCATTATTCGGGATATTTTTGTTTTTGTTGTTATTATTTTTATCTTCTTCCGCCATACTGTATTTTCAATGGCGTTTCTGGTAGCATATTATTTGAATATATCGTGTTGTTCAATAGCTCGCTATATACCACAATGTGTATCAGATATTACCGGATTAAAATTATCTACTTTAAAGTCTTGGACTATTTCAATAGATGGTGTCTTGGCTATTACATAGTCTAGTACACTCTCATTTGTGCTTGCTATTTGTCTCCGTATCCTATCCAATGCTTACGTTTAGCATAAATATATTCATATTTTTGCATAGCTGGAGCAGTTTTCTCCCATTTTGGCATAAACTTACTTTACATTGGTTATGTCTCTTTTCTGTAAGGCCATGTTTTCTTAGTTTTATTCCATTTCCATTGAGAACGTTATCAAATAATTAAAAGTAATATCATCATATTCGTCAATGCCCAGTTCAGCAACAGATTTTGTAGTTAAATGTGGGAAGATAATCTTACATACGATGACTTTTGCCATTACTCTCGTTGTTTAGCAGTTGGATTTATGCAAATGGCGATCAGACAATGGATGCCCACGCTACCTGCCAGAGAGTGAGAGAAAATGATAACAGTAGCGCTCGCTGGCAGGGTATGACAGAAAACAATGATGGTAGAACTGCTTGATTGAGAGTAATAGAAATTAGGGACACATGTAGATCATCTACTCACCCTACTCATATATCCAGTGTACTTGGTGTCAGGGTTCAGGGGATCACCACCCAAATTCAACTCACAGGTTTCGTCCAGTTTAAAGAAGCCTGGAATAATAATAATAATAATAATAATAATAATAATAATAATAATAATAACAATAATAATAATAATAATAATAATAATAATAATAATAATAATAATAATAATATCAGCCATCTTTATGAACATAGCTTCTTCCTTGGATCAAAAGTTCTATTCTGAAAAAAGCTTATCCATTTAATCACAAAAAAAACAAAAAACGCGAATATGATTTTATATATATATATATATATATATATATATATATATATATATATATATATATATACATATACATATACATATATATATATATATATATATATATATATACATATACATATATATATATATATATATATATATATATATATATATATATATATATATATATATATATATATATATATATATATATATTATGGTCAATATTCTGAAACTAATTTGACTGTAAACTATTGCTAGTTCGTGTCGAATTAGCTTCAAAATACTATATACCTTACGTAGAGAACTAGTTCGGGGGAATTCCGGGTTCAAATGGTTAAGCTATTTAGCAATTGATTTAGGTAACGATTGCTTATGGTGAAAACGAACGTGCCATTTGCTTCCCGAGAAATCAAGAAATTGGATAGTACAATGCACCAATTAGAAGTTATGAAACTCGTAGTGAAATAATAAAGAGATATGGTATATTGGATTCATTGTGAGAAGAGAGGTAAGAGTATTTTTGCCATTGTACTTAGCCCTTTAATGCCTAAATTTGAATAAAAAATATTTGCATATCGAATGTCCATTGGCAGGCCAAGAGAAGCTTTTATTAAATTGTATACGGGGCTGATTGACTCGATTATTGAGCCAGTGATGCTAGTGGTAAACTTTCAAAAATACTGTTCTCATGGCATACTAATGGGCATTCCTCAAAGCCACTGCAGAGGTATGTTTTGTCCGGCTTCAAACTGGCGGGGTTAAACTTCTCGTAAATTGATAAACGATGTCTATTTGTAATTTGTAACTTTATGGACACATTAACTAATTAGGAGTATAGTCGCTAATTTATTAGATATTTGCTGGCGCCATTATTTCAGATTCTGTTGTCTTCGCTGGTGAGTAATTGTTGATATAAAACCATTCCCGTAATCCTAATGCTAGTAATTGGTCTGCTGGCTTCCAAGGTGGGTGCGTAGTAAGGGCATAGTATAGATCAATACAAGCTGTATATTTCCTATGGTGCAAGTGAAAACCAATATACATATAACGCGCTTAGTGAAAACTGTTGCTATCTATACCAGCAACAGTTTCTATCAAATTGTTGTCAAAATGATCAGGTGATAATACAATTATCACTCCGTAAATACTTGATAACGATTTGGCTTAATATCGATGGTGCAACAACTTTCAAGCAAATTATTCTCAAAATAATCAGCGTGGCAGTCAATGCTGCAAGTCGTTACTTCAGCAAGTCTTGCAACATTTACTGCCTTGCTAGTTATTGTGAGAAAAAAATTGATTGAAAGTTGTTGTATTAACGATTTTAATCCAAAGCGTTATCAAAATTTTATCCATCGATAATTCTATGTGTCAGGTGATTATTTCGACAAGAACTTGACGGAAAACTGTTGCCGGGGCAACCCTTGCCTCAGGCAATTCATTCTTGCCACGGCTTGATACCACGCGTAGATCTGAAATAAACAAAGATCTTACAGAATCACGATCAGGTTCTCAGTTAGAAATGGTAGCCAGGTCAAACACTGGACATTTCCATTTTAGTTATGCCCCGCCCATCTCTAGCTAAGCTCCACCCACACCTCGCTCGTGTTGGGATCGATCGATCTCTGAACTCCATAGCTATCAATTTCCAGAAAACTACACGTGTAATCTGTTTGATATTTGGAACTAATTTGATTGGCCGGTGTTACTGCCTATGTTTATTAAATAGCAGAGACATACAATTCGTACAACGTACGGACAATTAAGAGTTAAAGACGGGCTACATAGAATCATTTATGACGTATGATTATGACGTCATCCTACACGCCACTTATCTGATTATAGCATCATATGGCGTCAGATTGATAGATGGATACGCTGGAAAGGTGAATTGGAATAAAGAAAAGACACATATATAAATCGGAAGAAAAGGACAAGATTTCGTTGACGGGAAACGAGAATAAGTCAGTACATCTGTACTTAGACAGGGTTCTGATATAAAAGACCGTTCCAATAGTTTAATACATTAAAAACTCTGGAGAATCGAAGGGAAGCATTGGAGTAATCCGGCTGTTATCTATAATTTCACGCACCCCACCCGGGAGAGGGAGGGAGGGGAGGGAGAGTTAGAGGAGAGAGAGGAGTGAGAGAGAGGGTGGATGCGGGATGGATGGCTAGAGGGAGGGAGGGCGGGAGGGAGGGACGGAGAGAGAGAGAGAGAGAGAGAGTTATATAGATTGCAATCCCTATTATTAATTTAATAACAACTACGATAATTAGTTTGGAAAACTATTTTGCGTGGCTTACCAGCATTATTATATCCATCCTCTCTGGGTGGAGGTGGGTCCTCAGGCATAATTGTTTGCAAAGTACAGGGAACAAAATCCATACCCAACACTGGTCCCGCGGCATAATTTTCGTAGTGGAAGGTCACGTCAACCCATCTATTCTGTAAGAAAAGCAGTCACAACTCATGACCACGGCGCATAATGACAATCACCTAAAGGTACTCAGCTCAAATTTTATATCAGTTTATCAATTCCATGCATGTACAGGGGTAGATTTAAGAAAGTGCCCGACATCGTGGGCCACCCACTGAAATCTGCGCCTATGAAACAAACGTGGCAGTTTGTCTTTAATTCAAACATACCAGATATACAGTGACTGCTTAAAGGTATAAGAAACATCAAATTGAATATTTTGAAACTTATTTGACTGGAATACAAAACTCTATCTCTTTAGAACTTCTGTAGGCCTATTGATCTAGCTGAAATTTGAGTTAATAACTTAATATTCTTATATGCATATGGCCCAACTACCGAAAGCGCCAAAGAAAATCAATTAATATCTGATTACTTCTATGCAGAACTGAGGTCCGAAATTACTATGTCATCCAGATGGCAACTGTTCTTGCCGAGAGGGCATACACAACAGCTTCAGTTCCAACGTCCTATTTGCCACAAACACGGTTCTTAAACACCCATGCGTTCACCGGACAACATGGACAGGACATATTACTGACGGCAAAGCCCCAACAGGTTCTAAGCCTACAACAGCCGTCTTCCACGAAATGGATAAACAGCTCTACCTAATATACACACACTAGACTAGACAAGAGGGTAGAGTCACCTCCGACCTAACAAGCTAATCAGCGACACTGACACTCAAATGTCATACAAAAAGCATCCCGGGAAGTAAATAGCGAACATCTGCGTCAGCTCAGATCCAAACAAGGTCATAACCAAAATAGCCGAATGTATGGATTCTGCAGATACCAGAACCATAGGAGTTATCAAAAACTACAACCGATCTAGATATGCTGATGAGATGTCATAGTCGGACTATCAGCAGAGCAGAAAGCATTGTGGCTGCACATCTATCGATGTGGTAGAAGTTAGGACCGCACAAAACTACGCAGGGAACGCAATAACATTCTAAGGCAGATCAGTCAAAGCTTAACATATCTGGATATTCAACAAGCAGACTACCTAGCAGATAAAATCGCTGCCACCGATGACAGCCACACAATATGCTGGGCAGCACTGGCCCCAGGGGTTACTGACTACGCACCACCACTCACTCTACACAACTCTGAAGGACACTTTATCGGCAATGAGCAAGGTATAGCTGACAGAATTAGAGAAATGTTCCAGGAACCGCTCACGGACCACGATGAAGAGCCATTGCATTTCATTTCCAGCTGACCCGATGCCAGTACTAATACCAGTTGAAACAGTAGAGGTTAAGAGGCCACTGAAAGCCCTGACAAATGGTCGCACATCTGGACCTAATGGCATGACCAATGAACTATTCAAATATGCAAGTGACACTATATCAAACCCGATCACGCGCCTAATTAATTGAGACTTTATGCAACTTCTAGCTTCCCATCGATGCAATATGCCAAGGGGCCCTTATCCCGCTCCAAGCCGAAGAAGCCAGCCGACCCAGCTGCCAATCGGCGTCACATTGCACTCGTCAACAACACACATCAAATCCCATACACTGTTGCACCATGCCAGATCGATTACTGCACAGGATCATGACAGATTGGCTTGAAACGTGCACGCAGCTGCGCAGCCATTGTATGGGTTCAACACATCATTATGTCAGTAGTTATGTCCAAACACTAGGATTTCCGCAAAATGGGCATTGTGTTAATGCCCATTTTGCGGAAATCCTAGTGTCACGAGCCTTCGACACAATAAAACGCTAAAAAATCCTAGATATACTACAGTAGACCAGTTCCAATGAAGATGACCTGTGGCTAGTGAGACTACTGCTTGCCAACACCAAGCTGCGAGTACTACTGTACGAGTGAAGACAATGACATCTGAGAGCTTGAGACATCATTCGGCTCACCCACAGGGAGATGATCTATCGTGTGTGATATTCACCAGCTACCTTGCCGCAGCCTCGAAATGTGTGCAGAAAAATTCCACAGGACGAACCCGGCCCATGCTAGTGCTCATTGTGGGTATGCCGCTAGCGATGGAATATGCCGACGATGTGGACTTAATAGACGGGGAAAAGAAGACCATTGATATTGCTACACGCTGTATTATGGGAAACATAGCTTTCCAGTCCTTCTGGAGGCCGTGGAATCGTAGATCAGAGATGCCCTTGAATTCGTCTTACTGGGAGCCAGTAAATATAAGGGCAGAAGAGGACGAAACCTGCGAAGCGACGTCAAGAAAACAGGCCTATGTACACTCAGATCAAGAATGGGCCTGATGAAGCTAATGATAAAGACACAGTTGTCAAAAGCGAAGAAGGACTGAGTTCTGGTGTATGCAATTTCTACTACTACAGCCGCAGAATACAGTAATCGTCGTCATCATCATCATCATTATTATTATTATTATTATTATTATTATTATTATTATTATTATTATTATTATTATTATTATTATTATCCACTACTTACTATACCGCTACCACCTGGGTTGCATTCCCATGTTCCATTTCTGTACTCGACCCGGAAGGCCACGTTAGCAGCCCGATACCACAATTTGAATCTACCAGGGTATATGAGCGTTCGTCGTCGTCTTTGACGTGCACAACTGTCAGCCAATACGACCCGGAAATTGTTGTTGTCATCCGCATCTGTCGCTCTTAAGCCGAAATACATCCAGATATTAGGTTTCTCATTGTCTGTGAGAAACCATGACTTCAGACGCGTGTCTTGAAATCTGAATATAAACAAAATGCACAGTTGCGAATAGATTACGCTTACAGCGCCCATCTCTAGCTAAGCTCCACCCACACCTCGCTCGTGTTGTGAGGATGTGAACTCTCTGTCTATCAATTTCCAGAAACCTATACAAATAAACTGTTGAATATTTTGAAACTGAATGGGCCGGGTGTTGTTGCGACAGCGCACAATCAAATTAGCTTCAAAATATTCAACAGCTTGTCTGTACAATAACGCTTAGCCCGTCATCAATTATGCGTTCGTGACGAATTTAGCTACATCGTTCATGACGTCATTGATTATGACGTCGTCCTACCAGTCATGTAGGGCCGAACTCAAGGCAGTGCATACTCAATGGGCATCATGTTGCGACCTTGGAAACCAGTAGTGTATTTTGAAATAATTTTAACCGAAACGTGTTACTTCCACCAGAAATGGTGCCTTTCAAATATCACGTTTTCAAAACGATCAAGAGTGAATTAGCAGTAGCAAAGTAATCACTATACATCGCCGCCTATAGAGAATACTATTCATACCGCTTACAAAACTATATTCAGTTGTGCTTTTGTTATATTCAGGTAGGCCTATGCAGTATACCTAGGTGCGCATGCAGTTGGCACACGGCGGAGTGCGAAGCACCAGCACGCTTATACACTTTGCTCCAAGCTAAGTGCGCCTAGATTTAGTAAATACTTTTTCTCAAATAATCCCGATTCATTTCCATTTTTTACCGATGGAAGTTTTTACATACGTCTTTATGGAGGGGGTGTCTACCTTTGAACTCAGGGAACCCAGATAGCATTGTGGTTGAAATGGGATACTAGCTTTCTCGCGATCTTAGCCACAGGTCAGAGGGACCACGGGTAAGGACAGATACCCCCCCCCCCACCCCCCACCCCATGAGTCCGTCAGGACGCTCGCTATTCGTAAACATGAATGTCAGTGAACCGCGTTGGTCTGCCATTCGGTGGCTACCCACCAAACGCGGCGCGGCGCGGCGAAGCGGCAGTGCAACGCGTTTCAACGCGTTCCACCGCGATGTCTGTTTCCGCCAAGCAAACTTTTTGCACGCGGAGAAACTTAACGATGAGTGTTATTTCATAATAACTCTGTTTAGAAGGCGCGTCTCTTGATTTAGCATTTTAAGCTACTAAGTTAAAAAGTTAGGACAATATCATAAAATGACAACTGAAGAACTTTTGCTACTATTGGTTCTCCATCATCGTAGGCATCGCCGATGACATGGATTTTGGATACATCGCATCGTCCAGAGACGGAAAGCGCTTGTCGAATTTCATCGGTTAATATTAGAGCTCTACTTAGATAATGCTCAATTTCATCAATATTTTCGAATGCTTAAAACATTGTTTGAACAGCTTTTAGGTCTGATGGCTCCACAGATTGTAAGGATGCATACACCATATATAGAACCAATAATTGTGGAACAGCGGCTGCTAATAGGCCTATGCTTGAGTTATACAGATAAAGGCTAATGATGATGATGAAGACGATGGTGGCGGTGGTGGCGGCGGGGGAGGCGGTGGCGGCGGTGTCGGCCGCAGCGGCGGCGACAATACTGCTGCTGCTGCTGCTGCTGCTGCTGCTGCTGCTGCTGCTGCTGCTGCTGATGATGATGATGATGATGATGACGATGATTATGACGTCAGTATTGACCAGGTATCCGGTCTGGCAATAGAGGAATCCATTTCTAGCTATGCCCCAGCCATATATAGCTAAACTCCGCTAACGCTCCACGCTTTAGGTGTGTTGGGGTCGACTTATATATTTTGAACTCTGACTTCCCAAAATCACATTTTCAAGGTAACTATTTATTCAGGATTTTTGATATTTTGACACCAATTTGGCTGGGTGCTATTGCTATGGCAACAAGAGCGCCGAGACAAATTAGTTTCAAAATATTCACCATAATACTTTTTAAATATTAAGTCCATCAACGACATGCAATAGAGTGATCCATTTCTAGCTATGCCCCGCCCATTTCTAGCTAAGCTATACCCACGCTCTGTCTGTGTTATCTATCGAGACCTGAATTCCCTGAATCTCAATATCCCAATAAAAGTGTCCGGAACAAGAGAATATACTAATTGTTTTGGTAAAACTAGGGAATTATAAGCAGTATATATGAAATGACGAGCATACGTTCGTGGACATTTCTAGCTCTTTTTGAAGAAAATATGCGGGTCAATGGAGTGATCCGATCTCTCACCCACATATATGGCGTCATGGACAACAAGAGAGTCAGCTTCCTGACTATAGATAGGATTTCGCACGCATACACCCAGGACTGGGCGTAGTATTGAGGAAAGTCTGTTGGATATGTCCCCAGCCGCCCACCCGCCCGCCCCCCTCCACCCCCCCCCCCCCGCTCCTCTACATCTGCATTTCTCATAGTAAATATGAACCTTCAATAATTGCCTATGAATTTATTCTATTTTTACCCATTTCTCATGAAAATAATGTAGTTGATCTCATTGATCATGCAAGATGTGGTCAAGAAAAGATAAATATTTCCTCAGTGATTGCCCCTTTGCGGGGAGGGTGTGGGGCTGTTTCTGAAAATTTACCGTTGGAATGACGAGCTCGGTTATCGAAATAGTCATTCCAGTGGTGGGGTTCGGGGATTGTGTTCTCTTGACAACAGACTTCATATCTTTGATTTACGCTTATAGGTTGTATCGAATTCGACAAATCTGTAGAATCATCAGATACGACTTCAGATTTTATACTTACATGGTCAGGTTTTTTAGAATTCGACAATTCAGATCAGATTAATCTGATCGTAAGAACTGGCCTAAAGATCGTTTTTACATTGCGTATTTTGATTGTGACGTCAGCCTACACGTGACGTAATTGATTATGACGTCATATACGTGAGTGACATGCAGTTATAGATCCTAGGTAGACAATTTTCATTGATGTAATCAAACATCAAACGTATTCCGTCATACTAGACAACTGACGTCGCCTAATGACGCTGCGAATAAATGGCGTCTGTTGTACTCATCCACACACGCTCACTAACACGCGCGCGCACACGCACGCACACTATTGAAATTGTTATTGAAATAAACAGAGAAATACTGATTTTTTGCATAAACAGCCGCAGAAAACTGTGTGTCATGCTATATTGATTAGCTTCTTATTTAAATATTGTGGTACATTAATTATATTACAGTATTTTCATAGGTATTGTTTATTATACTAGCTGTTTCCATTAAAAATATGTATATTATGTATTATTTCTTTTATACTGCTCTTGACAGTGCTCAAGTTGTGGTTGGACGGATGTATATAAATTTGATTTTTGGAAACTCAGTTTCCTTGACTCTACACTACGCTACGGTTACCCACAACTGCTTAATCCGGCACTGACTATCGTTAGTAAATATGAAAAATATAAAAATTATGGCCATTATAATTAACATGATTAGAAAAAGATAAATTTGGGCCGTGAAGAGTAAGCTGAGGATTAGTAGATTGATACGAATAATAGTACTAATTAATTAAGATTGAAATTCAATTTCTTGCTGCTAGATGATGACCAAGAATTCTCTCTGATGTCGGTGTTATGATAATCTCCGCAACTTTTATCATACAATTGTCGGTGCTTTTCTATGCCAATTGTCAGTTTCTCTTCCGTATTTCCGAATGCAGACACCAATTCAGAAAGGCAAATGTATGTCAGACGCAAATAGTATTTATAATTTGAATAGAACTTTAGTAAACACGGATCAATTTTACATTGATAAATGAGGGGTGAATATTAAATAATTAGTTTACACTATAGACTTATTTTATAAATAATTAAATTATCGTCGTTATTATTATTATTATTATTATTATTATTATTATTATTATCATCATCATCATCATCATCATCATCATCGTCGTCGTCGTCATCATCATCAATCATCATCATCAGTGTATATCTGTAGAGCTACCATATTGACAGCCGCTGTTCTACTTCTATTGGTTCTCTTTTTTTCTGTACGCACCCGTGCATTATAATCATCATTGTTCGTCTCACCAGTGCCATTGTCGTTGTCATCGCCGTCGCCGCCGCCGCCGTCGTCGTCGTCGTCGTCGTCGTCGTCGTCGTCGTCGCCGCCGTCGTTGTTGTCAGGGAAACGATTTTAAGATAAGTCTGTTAAAATTACAGTTTGTTTAATAGTTTGTGTTTTTTTCGATGTGAAAAGTTTTAAAATTTTATCTTGGTTTTGGCCGGTTATAATAGTATTTTTTTTAATAATTCCTTTCGTTAAAGAATTCACACGTGATATAATATTCATCACCTGACTATGTCAATTTGTGTGCATAAAGTACATAAAGCGCAGACTGATAGTATATACGAGAAATGGTGTTCACCACGACAGCATGTCATGTCAAGGCGGTAGAATCGTGCGAAGCGACGGACAGAAAGGAAGGCCTTGGCGGTTTTTCGTGCACTAGTTTCCTTATGCTTCAACACATTGTCGTTTCGCGTTCAGTGGAAACACTGGCATGACTTTGTACATGTTTTTATTCCATGGTGGCGCGCTACCCCGCCGCACCGCGTTTGGTGGGTTTCGGCGGAAGCGAGTTCGAGTTCGTGCGAAATGAAGACGCGAGTTGGTTCCCGTCTAAACTTGAGGGCCTAAGCAGTTTATATACAGTCCCTCTACGCCAGTGTAGCGGGATGAGTAGAAAAGATATGGTTGAAATTTCCACCATGTAAAGATAGCGTCATATTTACAATCCGTTATTTAGTGGTGCACCTAAAGTTTGAGTTATTAATCTACATCTGGTTGCTGCAGTTTCAACATGTATGGGCAATACCATTCAGCGCTGAAGGTCCACCCCATGCATCCGTTACCTCGCCATGGCGTTCATATAGTAAACGAACTTAACTATAACGTCTATGAGGTTCTTCTAAAAAACTTATTCTGAACTGACCGATCATCATAAGCTGTTTTACAATGCAGTATGAATCCATTATTATCGATCTGAATAGTTATAATGGACCTTTCCAAATTTATCCATCCACCATATGACATCATAATCGACTAAGTGGCGTGTGTGATGACGTCATACACATGCAATCGTGAATGACTCGATATAATCCATCTTTAACGCTTAATAGTCCGACATGTTGTACGAAGTGTATGTCTTTATATTACCATTTAATAAACATTCTGTTGAATATTTTGAAACTACTTTGACTTTGCGAGTGTTGCTTCCATACGCAGCAACAGCACCCAGTCAAATTAGTTTCAAAATATTTAAAAGCTTACATGTATAGTTTTATGGAAATGGATAGTCATTGTGCTCAGGGATCGGTCGATCCCAACGTGAGTGAGGTGTGGGTGGAGCTTAGCTAGAGATGGGCTAAAACTGGAAAGGTAAATTAAGCGGTCTGCTCGTCAATCTGAATCCCGTTTCGTAGAGGATAGTCATCATCATGTTTTACGACATTCGTCAACTATTGGTATTGGCCCAGTACCAGCCCTGTAACCTTCGTTATCATGGTGAGCTGTCAATCAAATGTGTCTTAGCCGCTTGGAACTGCTTTTTATTCATTGTATGTCCAACTCATTCAAGTATGAGTTTCATAAGCGCCTAAATGTTGCCAAGTTGTCAAGGGGTGGGGTGGGGTTGAGTAACTCCAATTTCGCTGACTGGTCAGTGCCTACCATAGATATCGTATATATTGGCTAGATTGCTCATAACACTCTCAAAAGCGGCTTTTCAGAGTTCAGTATTTTCTCCCTCCGGATGTATAGTCTCCAAAATAATAAGTTTGTATTAATAAACCTATTACGTAGTCGAATAAAGTGTCAGATTAAAATAGCCAATGCAATTTTATTTCTGATAGAAATATGTAATTTTGCGTCTGTTCAATTTCTCTTCAAATTATCTTCAAAAGATAATTTAGTCATTTTTAAGGATATATATATGCGGCTGATCGACTGCGTCAGTCAGTCAGTCAGTCAGTGAATACCCGGTGATATGGAATTGCAATTAACTGAACTCGGGTCATCCGCAGTCGTGACTAGCCCCATGGTGCGGGTATGCGCATGGTCAATCTAGCCACGATATGCGATATCTATGGTGCTACTGCCATCACCGGCTTATTTGTAACGCTCGCCCTCATCCATTCCTTAACAACAACAACAACAACAACAACAACAACAACAACAACAACAACAACAACAACAACAACAACAACAATGGGAAACTCAATACATATAATAATGCCTGTGCATTATATGGGTTCGCGGTTCTAGCATTTCTAGAATATCCGTGAATATTATGATGCACCTATAAGACGCTACATGTTGACAAGTTCATCGCTTCCTAATCGATACTCTCCCATGACTGGACATGTTGAATAAAAGAAGTTGCCATGCATCCAGTCTCAGAAATCAGTCAGTCGTCGTTGTCGTCGTCGTCGTCGTCGTCGCCCAGTGTTCACGCCTGTTGATAACAATGTTCGGCATTAATTAAATTAATTAATTTAATTTAATTAATTAGCTAATGCCATAACTTTGACATAGTAAGGGAGGCTATTAAGTATGCTACAGACACGTGTCGGGTCTGAGGATTTATCTCTTCTGGACATATTTCCGAGCTTAAAGGTCACCACGGACAAAATTAATAATTCCGAAATATCTCTTATAGGCCTGGATAATGGATATGGGTATCAGAGCGAATGATATCGCATAGCCAGTGGTAGTTAAAATTGCCCATTAATCAGATATAATTCAGCAGAAAATGCAATAACTGAATTAACCACCAACTAGGTCAAACGTCACGTCCAGCAGGAAATATATATTAATATACTGTTGTTGCTGCTGCTGCTGCTGCTGCTGTCGCTGCTGCTGCTGGTGCTGCAGTCGCCGCCGCCGCCGCCGCCGCCGCCGCCGCCGCCGCCGCCGCCGCCGCCGCCGCTACTACTACTACTACTACTACTACTACTACTATTTTTCCTACCTAAGAGCATTACGTAATTCCACAAGTTCTAGTAAAACTTTAGGCGGCCAGACTTTCCAGATTGGATTATACGGTTGTACGAAGCTTCCGTGAGCATCTAGAGGCGGTTGATCTATCATCGGTATATCCATGTCCACTGTGCAGTCTGGTAAGGCTAAATGCAATACATTAATAAACATGATTATAGCGCTATCTGTCTATAGCGAACACTGGGAGTGGATCATACATATCTCGTTTTAAGACTTTGAGCCCTGAATTCTCAGAATCACAATTTCAAAGTAAGCGTGCGTGCGTGCTTACCCGCCTAGCTGTTGCGCAATAGTAGTCCAGTCAATCTAGGCCAAAAATATTTTAACCCGGAACAAATTGCAACAGAATTTTTTTTACCTCGCCCAGTGTATAGGGGGCCATCATGTACAACATATCAAAAGTCCTCCAAAATTCCTATAGGGGAAAGGGTAAAATTTACATAATCATTACCAGATTTGGGCCATTTCACCTGAAAAATCAATTTTTCTTTATTTCTTTAAAACCGGTATGTAGTATATGTGTGACTGGGTATTTTTGGACTTTTTTAGTAATAAATGAATACGATTGACATATTCTCAACAAATTAAATGTATTGTGCTATGCCACTTGCATGAATTTACCTAATACCATCATTGATATTGATACAATACATATTATATTTTATTATGTCACGATATTGTGTGTTTCTAAGCTAAGCTAAGATGAAATAGTATGGCATAGGTACCTGGTTTCTACTAATTTCATCTTGCATCAATTATCCAAGTCATCTTCCTCAATGAGCGTTATTGAATTCGAGCAACTGAGACCCTTACAGTCTTCGCAGGCGGATGTGCAGCTGAGCCCATGTTTTCTACAGGTGCATCTCTTTGATTCACAGCCTGTTTTGCAGCTGTATCTAAATGAATACAGTAAATCGTCAGGTGCTGCCAGCATGTCAGTCTTAACAGGCAGCATTTGGTGGTTGAGAACTTTCCAGCCCCATTCTGTTGGATCCATATCTCCAGCATCTCCTCTCCAAACTTGAATTTGGTAGTACACGCGAAGACTGTGAAACTTTGCGGATGCGGGTGTTGGTGGTAAATCTCGTGCTTCAACATACTTGGAACTTTTTGCAACCTTCTCCCTGAATCGCTTGTACCGCAAAGCAACTAGACTATCCATTGAAGTGCCATTGTATAGAATACGCATTGCCTTCTCACCTGCTTTTATCACGTCATCTTTATTCGCATTACTCATTGTAAACACTTCAGCAATTTGAGAGAATTCTTTGCAGCACTGGATTTTGCTAAGGGATGCAGATTTTCCAATTCCATAAAGCCTAGATGTTGAGTCACAGCCAAGGATAGCATGGATAAATAACAGCTGTGAGCACAAACAGAACCCGAGTTTTTCCTTTGCCATTTTGATATTCCACAGTCGGGGTTTCTTTGCATTTTGCTTTGGCTCTGGTCTGAAAAATAGCTGACAGCCATTCATATCAGTATGGTATAGAAGCAACACCAGTAGGTCGGTATCGTCTCCAACAAGAGCAGTATTTGTTGACTTTGAAGCCAAGATAGCCGTTTGCGTAATTAAGACATCAGCATCACCGCTTGCCTTTATCGTTAAGCATCCAGCCTGTTCGAGAGATGAACTTAAGATTGATATGAACCGATGTTTGTTCTGCTTGTTACTAAGAAAATCAGGCTTACTCAGAGTTACAACTGTTTGCGGAGTCAGTACAACAGTTGCGCCTGATCCACGAGTTCGCCTCTTATGTGTTACATCTTTTATGTCTGGGCCTTGGTCATAACCATCAAAAACTACTGTAGCCTTTCCATATTTGCGTATGCAATATTTTACATATCTTTGACAAACATTTGCAAATGTCTCTCCACGCTGCCATGGAACACGGTGTAATAGAGCTCCTCCATCAAGCACATAGTGGACAGAATCTGGAAGGACTGCATCTTCATTTTGAATTAATTTCCACAATGCATCAGCAAGTGCCGGCTTATTTGCTTCCCATGGAAGAGATGAATTATCAAAGAGTGCGGGCGGATGAGTGCACAACTCATACTCAAAATAAGATGCTGGATTCCCTTTTGATCCATTTGTAGCAATTAAACTGAGTCTTTGAAATAGGAGTTGTGGATCAATTTGTACACATTCATCATCAATCTTGAGAGATGTTTTGGATGCTAAGGTAATAGCTTGTCTCTTTCTCTGGAACGAAATGCTTGATACACATTGGCCACACATCGAATTAATAATTGATTCTCCAATATCTTTAGCATCGTCAACATTGACTGATTCATGTGCAGACAATCCACTAACAAGTCCTCTAAGAGAAGGGTCTGGTCCAAATGGATTCAGTTCACTAAGGATTTTGAGAATTTTGTAAGTATCATCCATATCACGCTTTATTCGAGATTGTGTGGAATCTTTGTGTTGTTCACTTGAATCACAGTTTACCCCAGAGAGCTCTTGCATTGCATTACACACATCTGCACATGCGGGCATAGACAACAACCAAACAAGACGCTGAAGTTCTGTCATTCCACGACCTCGTGTTAGACCACCACTTGACTTTACACTTCTCATAAGGACCTGCTCAATAACTAGATCAGTAGATAACCCTGCCCAATACCTATCACTTCGATGAATGACATGATGACCATTGAAGAAGCTGGTGTGTATATCTGGATGACTTTCAGGTATTTCTAACATCTTTTGTAAATATACATATGCAGACTTGGCGTACAGATTATGCCCAGCGGCTGCAAAATATGGAAGCATCTCACGAACGGTCTGAAGGTGCATGTTCCAATCACCAGTTCGTTCTGCCTTAATGAATTTGTGTAGAATGTCAACCAACTCCATATACAAAAGCCAGAGTCGTGCAGTCCTTTTATCTTTCATGACCACCTTCTCTGAGTCTAGTTTGTCCTTGACATCATGTAATGCATTTTCCGGGGACAATCTTGTAGCTACATACGGATTTTTGATAATGTCATCACAGAGCTCTCCAACTTTAACCAGACTTTTATTTAGGGAACTTTCAATCGTTTCATGTCCTGCAACATTATCATCATTGTCAAACAATCCGCTTGGGATCAATGAACTCCCGTCGACATTTGACATGAACCCTCTGTCCTACTTCAGCTATGACATCGCTTTCACGGGCTCTGCTAGCATTGTTAATACCGTCACAGCCTTTAACTCGAAGCTTAACAGTTTGTGAGCCATTTTCTAGGCTCTGGTTACAAATAACGCATGCATCTAAATCCATGTCCATATTCTGATTGAATTGTATAGAAATTTATTCAAATTGTGAGATAAAAGTGAAAATTAAAATGCAATTTATTTTAGATAAAATTTTAAAAGCGAAAAACAAAATTAAACTTACTTTAAATATAATTTTTTTTAATTACCCCGGCCCTGTGCATACAACCATATTTAATCTGTGGTTTAGAGAATTTGTACAAGTGGTTCAAGGCAATATTGCCAATTGCTTACTGTCTTCCGTGACCATGAAATTCAGAGCTTAGACAACATTTCTACTTCGTTTATTTGCGGAATGAAGCAGGTAAGGGAAGTTTCATTATTCGGATAATGGCGGTAGCTAAATATGCGAATTTACCCACTTTCCCATCGAGGGATTTTGGCGGACTTTTGATATGTGACACCTGGCAGTCCCATGAATGCCGCAGAAAAGAAATAAATTCTGTTGCAATTTGTTCAGGTTAATTTGTAGTTTTACTGGACTATAGAGAGTTTGGCTGTAATTTAGATAAAAGAATCCGGCTCTATGGATATATCGGAAACCACTTGTCCGATTTGGGTCGCATGTTAGTGCTAGAAAGTACGTGATCATATACTAGGATTCCACAACTTCTGGCGTGATCCAAACAAGTCCGGAAAATCCAAAATCTTTTTGCAACGTGACATAAACTGGAGGGCCTGTGGGGTATGAAATCTCTAGCTCCGCTCCACCCACACTTCGCTGTGTTGGGACTGATCGATCCCCCAATGCCATGACTATAAACGTCCTGAAAACTATACAGGTAAGTTGTTGAATATCTTGTAACTAATTGACTGGGTGCTGTTTCTGCCTATGGCGTCGTTGATTGTGATATAATTCTACACGTCACATAGTTGGTTATGCCGTCATATAAAAATGGATACAGTGGAAAGGTTCATTTTTCCTGTTCCCTCCATTGTGTTAAGAAGCGGTAATCGTCTCTTTTGCTCTTGGTTTCACTATCGATTTAATCACGCTCTTCTGTTCATTATGAGTGAAATCATTCACTCTTTCCCCAAATATGCGTAGGTAGCAGGGCAGCTTTCTCATTGCATTGGATACCCCCATTGGACTGGCTCTCACTGTAAGATCGATAGTGTGTGCTTTGTAACTAATCATATCACATATCTATAGTATTATTATTCCCCATATGTCACAGCGTGGCCTGAAAGAATTAAAGAAATTTGAAACTTATGATCTGATTGAGAGCAACCGTCAGTTCAGCTATTGTCGCACTGAACAGGGCCTTCAGAAGCTAAACAGAGGGCATCTGTGAAGCACACAACTTGATGTGTTTGAATGTCGAGGTTTGAGATCAAAATAGCTGTTTTCGGCCTGCTCTGGAATATAGGGATTCATTTCTAGCTATGCCCCGCCCATCTAGACCTAAACTCCACCCACGCCTTGCGAATGTTTGGATCGATTTATATACCTTGAACCCGATGACACAGAATCTCAATTTCAACGTAGCTAAACAAGTAAACCGTAAAATATTTTGAAATTAATTTGACTGGGTGGTGTTGCTGCCTATATATGGCAGCAACAACGCCCAGTCATATCAATTTCAAGATATTCAACAGTATGTTTATTAAAAGGAAAACCCATCAAAGACATAAAATTCGTACACTTGACGGACATTAAAGCGTCATTCGTTACACATTTTAATTGTGACGTCAGCCTACATGTGACGTAATTGAGTATAGCGTCACATGCTGGACTGTCAGATCTGATCGCTCCATTTCAGCCCTGTAGTTGCTCCTGTGTACTCTGGTTGAAACTGATACTGTGCTGGCACTTCGGCTCCTCCGTGTGTAACTCAGCTGATCCATCTGTATATTCTTAGGTCCAACATTCTTCTGAGAATGAGGCATCTATTATCTCAAGGGCTGTAGCTGTTTTTTATGTAGATATTCCGTGAATCACCTGGTATTATATCATATACACGATGTATTGATTTTAAACTTCTCCTTATCACTGTTTAAGGGGATTAGTGAATATACATGTTGTAGCAGTAATGTGGTCGCTGGTAGTCTATTATATTATTCTCTGTAAATCCTCCTGTTTTGGTGGTTGAAGCTGCTTGAATTCCAATGTTTTTTGTTAGGTTCATCAGCCGTGTGTGCATGGAAGGTTTTGTAAGGTATTTGAGTTTTTCAGTCTGAACCATGAATTTTGTTTCCCGTGTTTGGGTGAGGGGACGGGGTGAGGCATGTGGATTGCAGTGGGTTCTTCCATTTCCTTGATAGGCGTGGATCGCATTTCTCCAGTAATGATCCGTAATGCTTTATTTTGGAACCTATGTAGGTACGGCTTGTTTGTCTTGGCAGTAGTTGATCAGGCAGATGACCCACAGATGAGGGCTTGCTGCTCCTCCATACACTGTTCTCAGAATCTCTCCGTTGGCACCATACCGGGCACTTGCAAGTTTTCGAAATCGCCAGTTTTGGCAGGCATTACCGTCTAGCTTCATGATGTAACCGGTTGTCGAAGGTCATACCGACATATGTTTGTTCCTCGTCCACGTTCAATGATATATCTCATAACTGGCTGGTGTTTTGTTTTTGTTTGGGTGACACGGGAGCTGGATTTGGAAGATATCTCTTTGTTAATCTGGACACACCATTTATGCACCAGTCCCTCAGCGGATAGTTGCATTCTATTGGTGACAGTTGAATATTTTAGCTGAGCTATTAATTCAACTTATTGACTATTTAAAAAATGAAAGAACGAGCGAACTAACGAAGGAACGAACGAATGAATGAATGAATGAATGAATGAATGAATGAATGAATGAATGAATGAATGAATGAATGAATGAATGAATGAATGAATGAATGAATGAATGAATACACATACCTCCAACGGTCAGTGGGCCACGCTCATCTTCTGGAAGCCAATCACATGCACAGCTTGTGACGTTGAAGAATAACTGGTCGTTGTGGTGCGCATAGTTGATAGGAAAGACGGCATGACAATTAGCATCGAACCACTGATCAAGCACAGGGTGCCACCATTCGAACATGTAAAGTGGCTCGCCAGGAATAAGTCTATTAACCGTGTTGCAATCACCATAAGTAAGCTCCGGATTAGGCCAGAGACACTTGCAATCAGCCTGGAAGATATTGTAAGAGATTATATATATATCACCCTCATATTGCAATCACAGGGACAGATCTGGTTTACAATGTTCTAGCCGATAGATTAGCCAAATACCATTTTTGTTAGCCAAATATTAAATATTTTAGCCACATCTTTACTCCAATGTCACTTATGAACATGCGTGCACTCAGTCATCATCAGTTAATACTATCAATTCTACAGTCCAGAGGCAATAGAGTCTTAATATCTAAGAAAGCTGTCAAATATTTTGAAACTAAACTGACTGAAAGGTGTTGATGCCTTAGGAAGCAACAGCTTTCAGTCATATTAGTTTCAAAATATTCAGTAACATAAAAAGTGATTTTGACTTGCAATTAAAATTCTAAAATTAGCCCGGATTCTGCCTATCAAGAAAATTAAATTACGTTCAATCATTAGCCAATTATGTATCCAATTCTACTTTTCATTAGCCAGATTTAAGTTTTACAAGCATTTTGTCTAATTGGCTAATGGGTAGATCGGCCCCTGAAGCAGTAAGGCGAAAATGTAAAATAGGCGCATATAAATAGAAATTGAGCCCGGTATGTACATTGTACATATAAACAAATCAACAAACGGTGAGTGTAGTCCATGGGGTGGAGGGGCCCACCTGAATACTCCACCCATCCCCCACCCCACTAATTGACGAAACTATGTATTTTTAACAACTTTCGATGTCCTCTTTAAGATTATGTATGTTAACATGTGATAAACTGGGACTCAATATGGTTTCGGATGGGTTATATTAAAGTTAATACCCACAGTGAAGCAGACCGTATTAAGGGGTAGGGTATTAAAAACTGAGTTATATTCTGATATAATCATTGTAGATTAGTGATCGACCACTCAAAATGTTGCCTATAGTATCGTCTACGATTGTATATGTTTTACATGCAAATCAGTTTTATAATTATGTCGGCAGAGTCAAAAGGTCATAGGTTTTCGCTACAGCTTAAAATCTAGCAACTGTATGTTGCTATCACTGACCAAGCACCAGTAAAGGAACAGTCTAGTTTTAGCAGCTTAAGATTGGTCAAAAGGCACCATTTGACAAATATAATGAGTAAAAATTCACTCATTTGATAGAATAGTGTTACTATGACAACTGACCGCATGGCCAATTTTTGAGAATCGATGAAAAATGCATTCATTATAAACTAATTAAGTAGATTTTGATAGAATCATTGTAGATTGGTGATAGACCACATAAAATGTTGCTTATCGTATGGTTTCCATGCAAATCAGTTTCATAATGAGGTCGACAGAGGTCAAAAGGTCACAAATCTTCGTGACAGCTTAAAATCAAGCAACTGTATGTTCCTATCACTGACCAAGCACCGGTAAAGGGACATTCTAGTCTTAACAGCTTATGATTGATTATAGAATAATGTTACTATGACAACTGACAGAATAGCTAATTTCTGAGAATCGAATAAAATGTAATCATTGTAAACTAAACTTGAAATGAGCATATTATAGAATCGAAATTGTGTAAAGTAATTGCTTTACATATAAATGGATTTTATATGCCAATCAAGCAACAAATACGGCATCAGGAGTAAAAAATCAAAGAAGTAAGATGTAATTAGAAAGCATTTGATCAATAACAGAATATGCCACTGTAAAAGAGTGTCTAAGAATGTCCAAAAAGGCATCGGAAGATGTTGGGAAGAAATATGCCATAACAACCTTTGATCTAGGCGTGTGCATGAAAGCTTAGCCTATCATATGGAAAGGTCCATACTACTACACTACAAGGATCACATAGTTATGATTGGTACTTTTCATTTGACATGCGCCTATATGAAAATCATATAGGAAAGAAGATGAGTGGATCTGGATTCACTGAGATTCTACTAAAATCTGGCCTGATATCTACCGGCTCTAACGTGTGCTGTCTGGTAAGAATTATAGTCTGGCAATCTACTGCCACAAAGCAATGGCTGAAGGTCTTGAACAATTGCTACTCTACAAATACCATTCCACGAAAGGGTCCGATTATTAGAGAACTTGCCACCAAATTCATTGGCAAAAGTAACCACTTTATTGGAAGTAAGAACCAAAGAGAATTCCGAACTATTGTCGAATGATACAGCATTTCATTCATATCTAAATGACTAGTCAGACTTGCGACTGCGAGTTAGCAATGGCGAATCAGGTAAGACTACCCAGTTTTGGTTATCTTACATGGACCATGTTTGGTTGCTGTTGTCTCTCCTAAATGCAGTTAAGACAAGCAATTACTATCTGTACGGAACATGTCTCAATCGAATGGCTGACCTATTCTTTAGTTTTGATGGGAAGAATTATGCAAGGTATCTTACCTACTTTTTTGTTTTCTTGGCAAGCAAAGAAGAATCACACCCTGAAGCAACGGAGCTGATTAAGTTAGGTGCTATAAGTTTTGTAAGATCTGCTGTGCCTGGAAATTTGTAGGCAGTATACAAAACAATAAAGGAGACATTTATGAAGCACGCAAAATCGCATGCATGAGCAGGAGGAAGTGTGGCTGGCGTATCTGTTATCTTGAATAACTATGATGCACATCGACGCTGGGGAAAGACGGCACATGAACGAGCAAGATATGTGGAACAATGCTCCAAATGGCAGATATGACAGACGAGACAGATAGGAACAATAGATATTGGGATGTCCGTCCTTCACAGTTACGCAAAGGTGAGGCAGGCACTGTAAATGTAATGGAGTCCGTAGAAAGCTTCAAGAATCCCTTCAGTCTCGATTATAATGATAAGCTGTTCCGTATTGGGTCTGGTGCTCCTGCAACTATCCATATCCAAACTGATATATCAACTGACGAAGAGTGCTCTTGGGAAAAGAATAGTGAAATAGAATAAGACAACACGGAAATATTGCCTTCCAGTTATTGGTACTATTACAGAATAAGCCAGAGAAGCTTGGTATTGCAGAACTGTTACATTATCTACCTATGCCGGTACCATCATCAATTGGCAAAGCTGATGGGTACCTGTTGAAAACAGACAAAAGTAAAGGGCTTCCCTACTTAACCATGGGAATATCAAATGCAGACACACCAGCTGATCACAAAACACTGAACATTGAAGATCGAAACGCCACTTTTTATTGTATGAAAGAGGTGCCAGGAATATTTACGCAGATAAGCCAGAAATTGTTTGATATTGGTACAGTAAGGAAATCAAATGTAATATTCAATACGGACATGTACAAGGAAAATTCTATCAAATCAATGGAAAGAACACACATAGCTTCTGGAGAGAAACGTATAATGAAGGATGAAAATAAAAAAGACCTGAAAATTGGGAATCCATTAGTAATAACGAAAACAAACAGCAACTAGTGCAGCTGATGCTGAAAGTATGGGGGAAGTGATACATTTAGTTCAAAACTACTTAATAGGATGGTCATTGCTATTTGTGAGGGCAAAATTGGCTAAGAATTTTACACCGCTCTACTGTTCTTCCCTTTTGGGTCTTCATACCTTCACCAAATGTGATACAACGAGTGCATTCAGAAGCAATCGAGAAATCGGGAGGCTTTCCAGACCATTAGTGGGTCATGGGACATCACAGAGAATCTCTTTCTTCAATTAGACGCTTTCACCTGCTGAATGTACAAGATTACTGCCATAACAAATGTTTTCACACTTCGTTTCTCAATGTTAATGGCAAAGTATGGTGATGCAGGGAAAAAGATCAATCCCAAGAAAAACGTTGACTTAATCACCTTACCTCCCACCCCACCCCTCGCCCCCCACCCATAGAGTTTGCCTCCGTGAGCACATAAAGAGGGTTAACTATCAGGTAGCTATTTGGAAGCGATCCCACGTACCAAAGCTGATATTCCAGAGAAGGAATGTGAAAAGGAAAAGAATGAGCAGGAATACAGTCCCACTGACGAAGATAACGAAAATGGAGAAGACTCAGCAGATAATAGTGGCAGTGACGAATTATATATTAAATATATTTAGTAAATTTATAGTCGGATGTAAAACAAGCAACAATAAAAATATTTTGAATGCTCTTTTATTGCTCTGCACAATTTCGACTCGATGATATCATCATTTCAAGTCTAGTATACAATGATTGCATTTTACATCGATTCGCAAAAATTGGCTATATTGTCAGTTGTCATAATAACAATAGTCTATTAAATGAGTAAACTTTTACTCATTATATTTGTCAAATTGTGCCTTTTAATCAATCTTAAGCTGTTAAAACTAGAATGTTCCTGTACCGGTGCTTGGTCAGTGATAGCAACATGTAGTTCTAGATTTCAAGCCGTGGTGAAGATTTGTGACCTTTTGACCTCTGTCGACCTCATTATGAAACTGATTTGCATGGAAACCATATGCAATCATAGATGATACTATAAGCAACATTTTGAGTGGTCTGTCACCAATCTACAACGATTCTATCAAAATCTACTTAATTAATTTACAATGAATGCATTTTTCATTGATTCTCAAAAATTGGCTGTCAGTTGTCATAGTAACAATAGTCTATTAAATGAGTAAACCTTTACTCATTATCTTTGTCAAATTGTGCCTTTTAATCAATCCTAAGCTGTTAAAACTAGAATGTTCCTTTACCGGTGCTTGGTCAGTGATGGCAACATATAGTTGCTAGATTTTAATCTGTGGCGAATATTTGTGACCTTTTGACCTCTCCCGACCTCATTATTAAACTGATTTTCATGTACACCATATGCACTCGTAAACGATACTATGAGCAACATTTTGAGTGGTCGATCACTAATCTACAATGATTCTATCAAAAGATATCTCAGTTTTAATACCCTACCGCTTAATATTGTGTGCTTCACTGTGGGTATTAGCTCTAATATAACCCATCAAAAACCATATTGAGGCCCAGTTTATCACATGTTAACATACATAATCTTAAAGAGGACATCGAAAGCTGTTAGAAAAATATAGTTTCGTCAATTAGTAGGTGGGGGCGGGGGGGGGGGTATCCAGGTGGGCCCCCTACAGCCCACGGACTAGTACTCCAAATAACTTCCCCGTCGCAATGTTTGTTAAACACTGACGTTGGCCAGTGCATTGTCCACGGCGAGCAACATAGAGAGATTGCCGAGTTGTTATGAGTTGTAAAGATTAGCAATACGGATGGTGTTTTGAGTTGCTCAAATCTTTGAAAGAATGCGAATCTGGGTGTGCCCAGTTTGTCTCATGATATTATTATTACATGTACTATAGTAACGTTAGTGAGATTGGTATAGAATGGATTCTGACGGGGCTTTAGCACGGAAATCAAACGACAATGGAACTTTCCATTTTTAGATATGCCCCGCCCATTCCTAGCTATGCTCCACCCACACCTCGCTCGTGTTGCGATCGATCGATCGCTGAACTCCCTGACTATCTTTTTCCGGAAAACTATTCAGGTAAGCTGTTGAATATTTTGAAACTAATTTGACTGGGTGCTGTTGTTGCCTACATTTTTGACATGATGATTATGACATCATCCTACACGCCGCTTAGCTGGGTATGACGTCATATGACGTCAACTGATCGATGGATATTATGAAAAGGTGAATTGCTTATTATTTCAGAAACTTGATTGACAGATGAGATCCCTCCAGGTTATAGATCATACGCACACACTAATACGCATAAACACACTCACACTCAAATTGAAGATCAAGTGTGGTGGATTACAGCTAACATCTGCCCAGCCAGTTGACCCTCTCAACCGAAATTTGTGCGGATCACCAGGAACTATCTCGTGGTCAGTCGTACAGTCTGCGGATCAACATCAAACAGACATCAGAAAACATGATTTGAATAATAATAATAATAATAATAATAATAATAATAATAATAATAATAATAATAAAAGCAGAACATATTTACTGAAGTAACTGTAAGGCCGTGTTCTCACTGGAGAGTTAATCGGGAATAACGCCATACCTCAGTATTGCGCTACGCCGGTTAAGTCTCTAGTGGGAACACGGCCTTAGTCTGCGTGATATGGGCATTAAGGAATAGCATATATGTTTTTGCTTAGATAATCATCTAACATGTATGGGTAAGAGGAGTTCATTGCTACCAAAAACGAAAACTCCTATCTCTGATACCACATAGCATAGGCTTGCTCCTAATGGACCTTTCCAGTTTATCTATCCATCATATGACGTCATAATCAACTACGTGACGTGGAGGATGACGTCATAATCAATGACATCATGAATGGCGCAGATAAGTTCATCACAAACGCGTTGTTGTACGAATTGTATGTCCTTACTATTTAATAAAGATGCTGGTGAATATTTTGAAACCAATTTGACTGGGCGCTGTTGCTGCCATAGCCAGTAACAGCACCCAGTCAAATTAGTTTCAAAATAATTAACATCCTGCCTGTATAGTTTTCTGGAAATTGATATTCCGTAAGTTCAGGGATTGATCGATCCCAACGCAGGCGAAGCGTTAGTGGAGCTTAACTAGGGATGGGCGGATCGTAGCTAAAACTGGATTCCTCCATTGGTGATTGTAATATTACTGCGTGCCATAGGTCATCTTCTAACATGTCCATTGTCATTCTCAGATTTTCTTTTCCGCAAAACACGAAAAATGGCAACTTTGAAGCGTAATGGATGCTTCCCCTTGGGTATATGACACAGGGGTGACATTTACATCAAAGGATGTCACAGGTATCTTCTAATGTGCCCACTGAGCTTTCTGATGAAAGAAAATTCACGTTTGCCTAAAGCGCAAACACGTAATTTTGAGGCCCAAGGCGTATTACGCACCCTTGTTCCGTGCCGCCTAGATCAATCAATACCTTAGGACTCCAATGGAAACATCCTGATCGCGAACGTTAGATGCGACAAAAACTGTAGTTGTAATCGCGCTTCAAAGACCAGTACTGAAAATCTCCATACATTGCCTATGGGGCATTTACCTAATGGAAGGAAGGAAGGGGGGTGGGGAAGAGAGGGGGGAGAGGGGGACGAGTGAACGAACACACAAGCAAACAAACAAAAAAACAAAGAAGAAAGTTCCGGCAAGATTATAATAATCTGCGTTTGCACCCAGATTAAAGATCCGATAAGATTATAATAATCCGCATTTGCACGGAGACTAATAACAATGTGGTGAAGCGAGGCCAAGAGTATGCTCTTCCTCCATTTCTTCTCACCAAAACAAAAACAGAAATATGTTAGTGAGAAATGTTCTGTTGAATATTCTGATGGAAGACATTGATTTAGACAGCAATGGCTTCCAGTCCAATGGACCTTTCTGGTTTTAGCTATGTCCCGCCCATCTCTAGCTAAGCTCCGCCCACACCTCGCTCGTGTTGGGATCGATCGATCTCCGAACACCCTGACTATCAATTTCCAGAAAACTACACAGGTACGCTGTTGAATATTGTGAAACTAATTTGACTAGGTGCTGTTGCTGCCTATGTCAGCAACAGCGCCCAGTCACATTAATTTCAAAATATTCAACTGCATCTATATTAAATAGCAAAGAATTACAAAGACATACGATTCATACAACGTGTCGGATTATATGAGATTTGATGACGGTCTATATGGAACCCTTTGTGACATAATGATTGTGACGTCATCATACACGCGCTGAGCTGATTATGACGTCATATCAGGTGGGAAGATAGATGGATACTCTGGAAAGGTGAATTATGATCAAATTATTCAAAAGTACATTTTATTTTGTTTTGGAAACAGATATCTGCTTTGTTCTCTACACATATAAACACTTAGATCATTGAATTCGAAGAATCTCAATTTCAAAGGAACTATACACAAATTTACCAGTGGTTGTAGTAGTAGTAGTAGTAGTAGTAGTAGTAGTAGTAGTAGTAGTAGTAGTAGTAGTAGTAGTAGTAGTAGTAGTAGTAGTAGTAGTAGTAGTAGTAGTAGTAACGGTAGAGGTGGTGGTGGTTGTAGTATTAGTAGTAGCAGCCAATCCCTCTGGACCCACATATAATTATGGGGCACCAACAACCAATTTGCTCCGTGCTCCAAAATAGGCTTAATCTGGTTATGTATACCGGGTACATGTTGCGTGTGCTCCAGAAAGGCAGTAATATTCTGTGCAGCACTTTTAAATCTCCTTAAAATGATATTGGCAAATACCAAAAGTTAACAATAAGTTGAAATATAATTATTAAATTATTTCTAGATATTACATGAATAGGAGCGAACATCAGGGACCCGAATTCAGAATCCGATATTCGCCAATCAAGGCACACGAGACTGGAAATTGCTTACCGTGATCAGGCCATGGCGTGGTTATCTCTGGCTGGCACAATGCCAGACCCAAAATGCTGAATAGCACTGGTAGATACTTCATTCTATAATAATAATAATAATAATAATAATAATAATAATAATAATAATAATAATAATAATAATAATAATGATGATGATGATGATGTACTGTGTTATTTGTCTACAGCAGTTTGAAAACATCGCGCAGTTACAATCCGTCCTTTTCCTTCTTCGACCACTGTTTCAAATCTTCAGCTAGAGTCCTAAGCTCCCACAGCTACTTCTTGATTCTAAGGCCGTGTCCTTACTAGAGACTTAACCGGCGTAGCGCAATACTGAGGTATGGCGTTATTCCCGATTAACTCTCCAGTGAGAACACGGATTTAGTGTACTCAGTCCTCTGTAGCTTTCATACCGGTACCTATCACATTTAGCCGCCTTGCGTTCAATAGGAAAAACTTCCCAGAGCGGTTTGAGCGGGCAAAATCTGAGTTTTTCTGTTTGTATATAATAGGAAGTAATTAATAGGAAAACACAGATTGTCATCGTTTGCAGATCTAGCAAAGCCTTTTAAAACGTGTTCCCTACTCAACGCAATGCAGGTTTGATGTCTGTGAAGTGACGTCCTCTGAGAGCTGAGGTGTTCGCACGGGGTACAGTAACTTCCCGGCGTGTCTAGTGGGTTTCACTGAACATGACCAAACATATACAATCTTTTCTAAACTACTACTGACCTTAGGATCGTATTGTGCATGGTGCATAACACCATATACTGTTTAATAGACTAGAAATTGCAATAAAAGGTCTTTTTTTCTTTATGGTCTGTTGATATGTCCATAAGACATACAAAAATCTACCAAAGCGACCCATCGGAGAATTGTATAGTAAGATAAAATCCAATATGGCAGATATTTCAGCCCTTTCAGCTGATTGCTCTTGCTTTTGGTGTAAACAACGGTTACGGTAGAAAACTTTGACGTATGTTTTCGTAATACGCTAACACTTTATCGCCGTTTTTCTCTTGTTGCAGGTCAGGGCATTCTTCATGAATAGGAAATGGACCTTTCCAGCTTACCCATCAATCATATGACGTCATAATCAACTACTCACGTGTAGGCTGGCGTCATAATCAATTACGTCAAGAATTATGTAAGATAAGATAAGTTCGTCACGAACACATACTTGATGACGGACTACGCTTTGTTGTAAGAGGCGTCCACAAGAGAGCAGAACTCGGTACAGTCAAATCAAGAATGGACCTGAGGAAGCTAAAGATTTTGGCTGAGGACAAGACACAGTGGGCCAACGCAAAGAAGGACTGATTGCAGCTGTACGATTTTTTTCTTATTACAGCTGCAGAATACAGTAATCATACATACATAGGCCTACTGACGCGTTGTTGTACCAATTGTATGTCTTTACCATTTAATAAACATTCTGTTGAATATTTTGAAATTAATTTGATTGGCGCTGTTATTGCCATAGGCAGCAGCAGCATCCATTCAAATTAGTTTCAAAATATTCAACGTCTTACCTGTATAGTTTTATGGAAATTCAGATTCAGAGAGTGCGCGGATCTATTGATCTCAACACCCGCAAAGCATGGTTGGAGCTTAAATAGAAATGGGTGGGGCACAGCTAAAACAGGATTCCACCCTTGATTCATCTGCAGACAGCAGATGAGTATTTGATGCCCAGTTATTTTTACATATAAGATCTAGATTTGACCTGATTTTAGCACTTCATGATTGGTCAAACTGTGTTTTTTGTACGTTAATCTGTATATGTCACTGGAAATCTTTTGTTACAGTTTTTGGGGAGGGGTGGTGTTGACCGGTTACTTTTTCATATACAAGACAAACGATTCAGCGATTTCCAATTTCGTTAGAGTATGCTTAGGCAGTGTTCTCTCTAGAGACTAAGGCCATGTTCTCACTGGAGAGTTAATCGGGAATAACACTATACCTCAGTATGGCGGTACGCCGGTCAGGTCTCTAGTTAGAACACTGCCTTAGTCCGTGTTGACACTAGAGAGTTAATCAGGAGTGATGCCATACTTCAGTATGCAGGTTAAGTCTAAGCCGTGTTCTCTAGAGAGTTAATCGGGAATAACGCCATTACCTCAGTAATGCGTTACGCCGGTTAAGTCTTTAGTGAGAACACGGCCTTAGAATGATACTGGCGTCAGGCTATGCACGGATATTTCCACTGTAAAATAACGGCCATGACTAGAGTTGCCGGATAGTAGTTGTTATAAGTCTATATATTTAAAATTCTTCTCGATCATCCATACTGGATTTTATTTTATTCTATTCTAGAAACTCCTGTTCTCAGCTGATTTTATCAACGTGAATAAACATATTATGCACGTTTCATTGCAATAGATGGATCCGAACTCAAGGATCTAATGTCATAATAAAATGTGTGATATGTTAGATTACGTCACAATCAAAATGACATAGCTCTTTCACAATAAAATCGAAAGGTCCGTCACAACAATGTACCACAGCAACAGCCCCAGTTCCCCACCCCCACCCCTATCACACGCGCCAGTTAAATTGGATTCAAAATATTCAACACCTTAAATGTATCGTTATGTAGTTGAAACGTGACTTCACAGGCGGTTCAACCGCAGACGGGCATAATCAATTTTATTTTAATAAATTTTAAATTATTATAAATTGTAATATACTATAATTATTTTAAAACGATAATTTATCAAACTGTCGTGTAATTCTAAATTAAGCGAGTATTTGTATTACTATTATTCTAGGGTGAGTGAAATTCAAAGGCTCACAATTACACCTAAATGCTTGAAAGTAAAAATGTTGAAATTGTGTACTTTTAGAGGCTTAGGCGGTGTTCTCACTGGAGAATTAATCGGGAATAATGCCATACCTCAGTATTGCGTAACACTGGTTAAGTCCGTAGTGAGAACACGGCCTAAATGTCTAAATAAATGACGTATTTATTCCGATACAAGAGCCAGTTCAATGAGAACGCTAGCCGATATATCTGGTATTTACCGAAAGAGTGGCTGTATGAGAACACGGCCTAAGGCCGTGTTCTCACTGGAGATTTAACCTGCGTAACGCCATACGTCAATACTGACGTATGGCGTTATTCAGGATTAACTCTCTAGTGAGAACGCGGCCTTAGCTTATTTTGGCCATTGTACGCCTATGATTGATCTGGTAACTCGTCACGAAGTTATAATAACTATTTGGCTAATTTATTGAAGGCCTGCAGAAGATGGTGGTTCTTTACGACGGGTGGTCGAATATCCACCTACCATGAAGAATTACTAGTTCGTGATCCAATAAATCAATGTGTGATTTGATTAGCAGACACGCACTTAGCGAGATAAGCACAGCATTCAATATGAAGTCATTTTTAAAATCCTTACCTCGATTTATTCGAACCTTTATGCAAAATTCCAGTTCGGAAACTTTCTGTTAAAATCAGGCTAGAAATGCGATCCTCAATGGCTGGACCGTGCATTTTATAGGCATCTTAAAATCGACGGATGTGCTAGTCACGTGGCTGTGGGTAGGCGTGGCATCTGTGATGTTGGCGGGTGAGTATGCGAGAGCTTGCGCCTATCAAGTATAAGAGATATTATTATACCGCCGGGGGTTAAATACACTTCACAAAATGAAGACAAAGACGATTACATTGATTTCAGTCTATGTTTTGGCCTATTAGTACACAATTGTAAAGAAAACCTGTTTTCGTGAAAATTTGAAATTTCTGACAGAACACGTAAGTATTGAACGAGAAAATGTAGACGATAGTATGGGATTCCCACACCCCAGATATTTAACTGTCACATTCCCGTTAAATGACACCCTGTTTGAATCTAACATACATGCAAGAAAACTATATTCTCAATTCCGAATTAAAATATTAAAAATTATATACGTCTGCTTTATATAATAAAACATATTTAAGGCTAATTTGATGGCAAAGACTAGAGACTACAAATTGGTTTTAATACGAGGAATATTATATCGAATATTTTGAAACCAATTTTAAAACGGAGTATCCAAATTTGACCATGCGCACCCAATACATTATCAAAAAATCCCTGTTTAAAATTAAGAATACACAAAGCTTTAGCCATTAGATCTCTGGACATAAGGTTATTCGCATAATGTGTATTTATGTCGTCACCAACGCATGTCGTAGAAACAATTTTATCATATAAACGAGCCTTCTAGCCCATTCCATATTTTTCGATATGAGCACACGGGCCATATTCAATGGAGTATTTTCATTGGCTGTTGGGTGCGCAATTCATTCAAATCGACCAATTAAAACATCGATTGATGTGAGCGTGACGCGTAGGGATTACTACGCGGTACTGTTTTACTACAATTTGTTTACTACGATTTGTCATTCATGAAACGTCATCGCAAAATGTCATCGTTTGACAGTTTATCAGTCGGCAGCGAAGTAACGATTGATGGCCGTGGCTCTGCGATAGCCTTAGAAGAAAAGTGTAGTTTACGGCTGACATCGCCAGATTTTGTGTTTGTCACTATATTTTGCGGCGCATTCAGTATCTGTTATCAAGCATCACAGCAGCGGTATCGATTTCACGAAAATCAACAATGAGAAATCAGATAAAAGTCACATCAGCAACTATTGGCAAATATTTCAAAATTACAGTTTATATGATAAATAAAATCTCAAACTCGGCCACTTTTCATATCACTATTATGAACCTCGTTGAAAAATATCAATTTTGCACTCTCTAAAGCTCGTGCAAATTGATAATTTTCAACTCGGTCCATAATAGTGATATGAATTGTGACCTCGTTCCAAATTCTCTATTTATTGTAAATATTCAATGTAATATGTAATACTATGTACGGATTTATTTTCACAATAGGCCATCAGCCCTTGAGTGTACAACATATTATACATGTATGACGGATACCGTATAACACATACAATTAAATTAGGATATAGTTATAACAATAATTCATAGAGAAATTTCGTCCCTCGCTTCTATGTTTCTATTCATTAATCATTTACCAATAATCTCCAAGACAGCAAGAGAGGAATGATGAGTGAGACCAGGGTCGTGCTCACGAACGGGTCGCAACCCACACCCGGCGCAACCACGTTGGGAAATATCACGTCATAATTTTTAATGATGCCATAAAGACTACAATGCAGCTATGCCAGGTGCAGGCTACGGCCCCTCCGCGAACACGGCCCCAGGTCGACAAAATAATCATCGACCCCTAGAGAAATTGATCAACAACGGTTCGTCCCATCTCCTTGTTTCCACGAAAGAAACGAAAGTGAAACAAGGAGTGAGACCAGGGCGACAAGAAAATCGTCTACCAATAATCACATTGTAAAACAAAATGTTGCATGATATGAATGAGGAGTAAGACCAGGGGCATGCTCGCGAACGGGCAGCATCCCACACCTGGCACAACCGCGTTGGAGAATATGACATAATAATATATTATGACGTCATAATGACTCCAAGGCTGCTATGCCATGCGCAGGCTACAACCACTCCGCGAACACGGTCCCAAGTCAACAAGATAATCGTCGACCCCTAGAGAAATTGATCAACAACCATTTATCCTTTCTCCTTGTTTCCACGAAAGAAACGAAAGTGAAACAAGGAATGAGACCAGGTCGACAAGAAAATCATGTACCAAAAATCACATTGTAAAACAAAATGCTGCACGCCTTGGAACCAGCTTGACTGGCAGCCATTACAGCTCACTGCAACAACAGCTTTCAGTCAAACCGGGTCAAAGGCTGCTAACTTACACGCTTGCACACACATACTGTATTACGATGATCTATATTCTAAGGTTAATTAAACAGGAAGCCGGTTTTACACAATCCCCCCCCCCCCCCGCACCCACCCACCTCACCCCACCCCAACGTCTAGGTAAATTTGGAGAAGGTGCTCATGTCATCAAATCCTTTCTCACATTAAAAGCACATTTTTTCTGGACAGCTGTACTTGGACATTGTAATAATTCCGTAAATTTATAGACACTTGGTCTTTTATAATAATAGGATTTCTTAGGATTGAACTGTGGCCGCAGGATAAAACTTTGCCTCTTTGTCCGCCTGATCTTGTGTATATGATTCACGTTCTCGTATTCCCTTTTCCCTATACTCTTACTTGAACTGATATTTCATATCCTGATTTTCTCATAATTTATCAAGGGCTACTTCAAATGCGAAGACAGATTTCGAATATACAATATCTTCACGCAAGCTTTCCCATATATCCACCACTCTTTTAGTGAATGAGTATTTCCTTATTGCGTGCCCGCTCCAGCGGGCACGCTTCTATTTATTGCTAGCTAGAATTGCCTATAGGCGCGGACATTTCGCGCAGGGGATTGTGGAGCTGTGTTTCGCGAGATCTCCATCGATACGAGATCTAATAATTCTCGGCGCGATAACACTGCTCTATTTTTAGATTGCTGGATAGCTCATAAATATTATCTTCATGCACGTGATTCATGGCGAGTTCTCTTATTTGTTCTGGTCCGACTGTAATAGAATTTGCGCGGCGATGACCGCTTAATTATTTTAATAAACAGCCAACGGAACTTATACGTCCACTTTAGCACTCTATCAAACTGACCACAAATGGCTTCTTGCGGTGATCGTGCGAAATGTCCATTTGCATTAGCTACTCACCGGAGAACTTGTTTTGAAAGTTTACCACTGGAATGGCTGGTTGGATAACCGATCCTATAATTCCAGTAGTAAATTGCAAAAGAAAAACCACAACGATCTCTTGGACGGCAATTAGACATAGGACATTTTCTATGATAATGGGTTTTTCTGTATATGACGTCATAATTATTTAGGTCAGATGTAGCTGGACGTCGCAATCAAAATGTGTAATGAATGACGTATCTAGCTCCACCAGGAACATTGAATAGCCAGTCACGTATGCGAATTGCACGTCTTTACTATTTAATCAACATGCTGTTGAATATTTTGAAACCATTTTGACTAGACGCTGTTCGAATTGTATGTCTTTGCTATTTATTCAACAGTCATTTTCTATGATAATGGCTGGGTTCGATCTGTAACTGAAGGATATGACGTCATAATCAATTACTTCATATACATGCTGACGTCACAATCCAAAATGTGTAAATGAATGGCGTATCGAGCTCAGTCATGAACATTGAATAGTCCGGCAAGTGTACGAATTGTATGCCTTTACTGTTTAATCAACATCGTGTTGAATATTTTGAAACTAATTTGACCTGGCGTTGTTGCGGACAGAGGCAGCAAACCTTTAAAAGCACCCAGTCAAATTAGTTTCAAAATAGTCATCAGCTTACCTGTATAGTTACCTTGAAATTGGAAGTCTGGGAATTCATTATTCAGCGTATATATACGAATAATGAATTCCCAGACTTCCAATTTCAAGGTAACTATACAGGTAAGCTGATGACTATTTTGAAACTAATTTGACTGGGTGCTTTTAAAGGTTTGCTGCCTCTGTCCGCAACAACGCCAGGTCAAATTAGTTTCAAAATATTCAACCCGATGTTGATTAAACAGTAAAGGCATACATATATATATCGATTCCAACACGCAAAAAGGGGTGGAGCTTAGCTAGAAATAGGCGTGGCATACCTAGAAATGGATCTCTCTATTGAAATTGTCATGAGCAAATTGAGCATTACATGGCTAATACCACTTGGTAATGCGTGGCCCACACAATATGGACCACTTGTATTAAGAGACCACCCATATTTATAGGTCACATATTTTAACAAGCCTAATCATAGATTATTGCCCTCAATACAATGTACTCGTCCTCTGACGGAGGGAGGGTAATTAATACCACATGCTAATGGACATGTTCATGTTGTCTATCGATCATATTACGTCATATGATGTCATAATCAATGACGTGGCGTATAGGATGACGTCATAATCATGACGTCATGACTGACTCAATTTAGTCCGTCTTAAATGCTTAATAGTCCGACACGTTGTGCGAATTCTATGGCTATTTACAAAACATGCTGGTGAATATTTTGAAACTAATTTGACTGTGCGATGTTACTGCCACAAGCAGCAACAGCACCCAGTCAAATTGGTTTCAAAATAGTCAACACCTTACCTGTGTAGTTTTCTGGAAATTGATAGTCAAGAAGCTCAGAGATCCATCGATATCAACACGAGCGCGGTATTAATGTATTAAGATACCATCCGGATTCAGTGACCGATTGACTAACGTTAGGCCTATGGAAGTCATTTCAAGCAACTGCCACCAAGATGTGACTTACTTGGGCAGAATTGTGTGTTTTTCTAACAAAACCCTTTAGAATGTTTAACACCGAAATTTCAATATCTCAGATAAAGACAACCATACGAATATCTTTTTAATACTTTGACTGGTAGCCCACCCCACCCTACCCACCTACTTGTTGCTATCATAGACCTGTATTAAGTATTGCAACGACAACGACTGCCCATGTAAGCCTATCATCTTCTCTTAATGTATTTAACCCTTTCATGAGGAGGCCGCCCAAACCGGCCTCTACAGTGATCTTGAGGATGTTAATTTGCAGGTCAAGAGATCGTTTTTCAAGTCACCATTTAAATGACTGGCTCAATTATCGAGCAAGTCATTTCAGTGGTGAATTTTCAAAAACGATCTCTTGACCTGCAAATTAACATCCTCGTCATTCCAATAGTAACTCTTCAAAACAGTCGTCTATTGGCCTGCAAATAGACACTCAATAACCAAATTTTTTTTTTATTCTTGACTCAATTTAGGTAATACAGGGTTAAAAAATTATGAGGACGACGACGATGATGTACCATGTTTGTTTAACCTTTCCCGTATTGTATTATATGTATGTATATATGATTCACATTTGTTGCATTCGAGATAGGGATAAAGATTACAGACTTGTTACAGACAGTCTTGAGGCGTACTATGTGTGTGGTAAATTTCAAAAGAAAAACATGCATAATAATATTGTAGAGGGCGAAACAGTAGACAGAGTTCGCTAACAATAATGGATCCATCTAAAAATAAAAGTTTGGCTTCTTCGAAACTACACCTCTAATGTAATGACCGGTCATCTTCTTACGTTATCACAACGACTAGACTGTTAGACAGACTCAACTTCGGATACCAGACAGACCGGGACCCAGTCTATCTCTGTAGCAGACTGTAAAAGCAACACTGGATCGTGAAATCGCTATGTCAATGGCTACTCAATAGGACCCTACATACGAGATACATTTCTCGATCTCGTATCGAAAGAGAACTCGCGGGATACGAATGAATAATGGATGTGGGATTATCAGTAGTATCCTTTTGTCTTTAATCCATCCGTAGGAATAAATCCATGTAGGGCCAATGTAATTATGTAGCAGTATTGATAGACTACCAATGTTCCAAATTTCCAGTGAAAACTGCTGTCAATGATATTGTAGCAGATTGTTGAATACAGAAATCAACCGAAAGTGTAGGCCTATGCATGTGCTAAGTTAAGAAGGTCTACAGTAAATTCGGCCACAGAATGTCAACCATATAGTTAGATAGGTATATCAATACGCTAGTGAAGTAATGGATTGAGGTTAAAGAAAATTTTACCATGAAGTAATTTCGTAGTGCACAATTTCATACCGAAAATTTGCTAAATCTCCGGTGATTCACAGTTTTCAGTGCCCTATTGTCTGTAGTATGTTTTGCCCCATAATTTCACCTACATAGACTTGAGCCTTACTATACTAGGTATATTCCGAATCTAACAAATTCTAGATGAAATAATTTTATTAGGCAAAAATTGGCTTAAATGTTGGGGTTTTCGTGCTTTTCGGTGCCCTACTGTCTGTATGTAATATCGTCGGCTCCAGAACTTCGCTCACATAGACGTAGAGGGATTTGAATACGATAGATATATTGGGAATTTAAAAAAATTCGACGGTGAAGTAATTTCGTAGTATACGATTTCATCGCATACATTTGTTCCAATATTGGCAGATCTGTGGTTTGCAATACCCTACCGTCTGCAATATGTGTGGCTACATAATTTCGCCCATATGGTTAGATAGGGATATGAATACGCTAATAAATCTTGAGATTTCTACCACGTAGTAATTTCGTAATATTCAATTTAGTAGTCACGGACAGTTGTCAAATGCCAACGATTTACTATATTCAGTATTAGAATCTCAGTTTGTAATAGATTTTTTTACATATAGCTGTGCTTTTGCACGATTCTACCATCAAGTAATTTGGTAATATGTTGCTACATATTCGCCATATCAGCCCATTGTAATATGGTTGGTTCACATTCACCACATTCAGATAGGTGTCGATATGTCCTGACATATCGCTCAAAATGCGTTCGGCCCAGAATATCACCCATATGTTTAGATAGGTATAGGCATAAGCTTACGACGTAGTGAGATTGAAAAATTGTGTAACGTAAATAAGCTCAAACTTAGGATAATTCATGGTTTTCATTGCAATACGTTCACCCCCAGAATTTCAATCACAAATACTTATAGGAAATTTGCTAGTTGTATTCCGATTTTAAAAGATACTTCAGGAACGTAATTTCATAGTACACAATTCAAGACCGAAAATTGGCGCAAATTCTGTCAGATCAACGATTTTCTGTACCACACTGTTTGCAATAGGTTCGACCCCAGAAGTTCACCCATATGGTTAGATACGTATATGAATACCCTAATAAAGTATCAAAGGTTTAAAAAATGTTTACTATACAGTAATTTCGTCATATGCAATTTAGTAGTGGCACACCATTGTCAAATTCCAATAATGTACTATATTCGGTACCAGAATATCTCTACATGCCATGTAGCCAGTTTTCGAACATAAGGCCATGTAGAACTCACTATGTTCTCGTGCTGTGCGAAATATTGTAATAATTCTACCACCAAATATTTATTATAGTAATGTGAAAATATTTGTATATATCCCATATTATTAGCCGCGTGTACTGGTAGAACCTGACTTATCAGGCTAATACCCTAACATTTGCACATATGGTCAACAAGATCGTCATCATTGCAACGGTTGAGGCCAATTTTGGCCTTTTTGTCTAGCAAAAATATTTGATTTAATAGTTTGTCACTGTTTCCAGTAAAGATATCGTTTAATAGGTGACATAGATATGATAGCTAAATGAAACAGATCACGATGTTCCCCACTGGGTCTTCAGTCAGAATGTTTTCTACTATATCATTTTCTTTGGAGAAAACTAGGTTCACGGTATTGGTTCTATCCTAACCACTTAACTTTTTGAAAAGGTTATCTGTCGGTACAGATCTGGGTCCTGTATTGCATCAAAAATATACTTGCTTTATGCATTTCACTAGCATTGCAGTGTATAATACACCAATATATTTCCGCGTGATAAGCTCTTCACGTCTGTTTAAGACGGTATCAAGATTTAGGTGTAAAATATTCTTTACAGGGTTTTTTTTAATATGTTTGAATCGGTGTCAGGGTCTGTACTGCTTCTTGCGCTGATTTTCTACTGACTGGGTTGCCAGCTCTCTTGATTTCTTTATCTTTACAAGTTGTTGATACCTAATGACCCACTGTTACACTCTGTTGATGCAGTAATGCAATTTTCTCATCACTGGCTGCTCTTAATTGTGTCTGTTCCTCTCTCTGTTAAGGAGTTTGGCCTGGAGAAAAAGGATGGATGGAAAAATTGTTGGACTGACCAAAAATATAAGCTGCTTTTCCTAGCCCATAGCTAATACCGCCCATATCTTTTTGCAGGAAATATTCCTTCTTTTGTGTTTATTGTATGCCTTTATATAACTTCATTTTTTCATGAAACAGTTGAGCATATTCCAGATGATTCCTCACTAATGCCTGGAAAAGGCCTCTAAAAATACTTTCATCCAAATAGGTAAGTGATCGCCTGATCAGCTCCATGATACTACTGGCTGTATGGCCTTGGGTTCTAATGTGGCTCGCAAAAGCTAGATTCTTGTCTACTCCAATGTCCTTTTCTTGGTCCAACTGTTCCAACGCCAGCTCTTTTCCATCCTGTGCATACAAATGGTACCTGCTGTCCTGTGAGTGTTTTGCTCTTTTACTTTCAACCCACACGACGTTACAGTTATTATGCTGAAACCGCAGCAGCCATTTGTCAGACCACACCTGCATGCGATCAAGATCAGATTGTAATTCTTTTGCATCATCCTCAGAGCTTGTCTTGCTATCATCCGCAAATAGGTATGATACTAATTTGACACAATCTGGGAGATCATTAATGTATATTACAAACAGTATCAGGCCCAGTATACTACCCAGCAGTATTCCACTAGTTGCCGGGTGACGTTGTTTTCTCGTTGACTGGAAGTTTACAACCCATTTCGTCATCTGCTGGTTTATTCCATATTTTTGCAACTTACTAATCGGCCGTCTTTGTGGCACCGTATCGAATGCCTTCATTAAGTCAATATATATATATATATATATATATATATATATATATATATATATATATATATATATATATATATATATATATATATATATATATATATATATATATATATATGGCACCAGTCTTATAGATCTGTTCAATGAGAACGATAGCCGTTATGCCAGGTATTTACCGAAATAGTGGCTGTATGGGAACACGGCCTTGCTAATTGTTCCTGATTATTTAAAGGAATATATCTTACGTAGGATTTAGCGATTTTTATGCTATGAATAAAATCTGTTCGTTTGTTCGGTTTCTATTTTTAAGATCTAGGCATGTGCTGATCGGCTATAGATGCGTGTTTGCTTGATACCCACATATTTCAGCAATCAGAAGAGTTGCAAAACACACTGTGTACCTCGAATGGAACATGTATCATGAATCGTACTCAATGTCCCTTTCCATTTTTAGCTTTTCCCCGCCCATCACTAGCTAAGCTCCACGCACACATAGCTCGTATGGGATCGATCGATCCCCGAATGCCCTAACTATCAATTTCCAAAAATAAACTACACAGGTAAGCTGTTGAACAGTTTGAAACTAATTTGACTGGGTGCTGTTGCTGCCTAAGGCAGCAACAGCGGCCAGTCAAATTGGTTTCAAAATATTCAACAGCATGTTTATTAAATAGCAAAGAATTACAAAGATATACAATTCATACAACGTGTCGGACCATTTGAGATTTGGTGACTGTCTATATGGAACCCTTTGTGACGTAATAATTATGATGTCATCATACACGCACTGAGCTGATTATGACGTCATACGAGATCAGATGATGGATGGATACTCTGGAAAGGTGAAATACGTAGTTAAGCACATTACGAGCACATACAATAACGTCAATGGACGGTTAAGTTTATAGCTACGCTCCGCTCACACTGTGCACGCTTCTTAATGGTTGTCAAACAATGATAGCTAACGTATTGTGAGTATGACGTCAGATACCTCAGTGACAGATCAAACGTCTCCATATACAGAGCAGATCTGCAAATCAAGGCACCTTTGCAGTTTACGCATCAATCATATGACGTTATAATCAACTACGTGGAATGTAAGATGACGTCGTAATCAATTACGTCATGAATGACGTAGATAAGTTCGTCACGAGCGCTTACTTGATGACGGACTAAGCGCTGCTGTACGAATTGTATGTCTTTACTATTTAATAAACATTCTGTTAAATATTTTAAAACTAATTTGACTGAGCGCTGTTGCTGCCATAGGCAGTTTCAAAATATTCAACAGCTTACCTGTATAGATTTCTGGAAGTTGATAGTCAGGCCAGTCACGGATCGATCGATCCCAACACGGGCGAAGTGTGGGTGGAGCTTAGCTAAAGATGGGCGGGGCATAGCTAAAACTGAATTCCTCCAGTGTCTGACGGCAAAATCAAAACACATCTCAGTCAAATGGCGTGCAGCTCGAGCACGCAATGAGTAACAGTCTGATAGGAGGGATCCAACAGGTCACTCACGTGGAAAATATCTGAAAGCAAGTGTCTGAATTCTAGGTCTTATCTGAGTTCACAAGTTTGAAGCAACAGCTCCCAGTCAAATTAGATTTAAAATATTCAACAGCTTACTGTAAAGCTAACTTGAAATTTATATTTTGGGAATTCAATGTTCAACCTGATAAAAATCTATTCAAATGTGCGTACAACGTAGGTGGAGCGTAGGTAGAATGGCAGGTCATAGCTAGAGATGGTACCTTAAATTGCATCATGTTATAAAATTGGTGATCTATGCCATTTTTTTCATTTTCGTAAGGAAATTGAAACCATTTTAGGAGATAATGGCCCTTTCCAGTTTCTCAGTCAATCATACGACGCCATAATTAACTACGTGACGTGTAGGATGACGTCATAATCAATAAGTTAGATAAGTTCATTACGAACGCTTAATTGATGGCGGACTAAGTGGTGTTGTAAGAATTGTATGTATACAATTTAATCAACATAATGTTGATTATTTTGAAACTAATTTGACTGGGCGCTGCTGATGCCAGAGGCAGTTTTCTGGAAAATGAGATTCTGAGACTGTATTGATCGATCGATCCCAACACGGTCAGTGCGTGGGTGGAGTTTAGGCAGAGATCGGCGGGTCATAGCTAAAACTGGATTCCTACATTACCCTAACCCCATATTGTAGATATCCGGATTCGGATCTGGGGATTTTTTAGGAAGTAGCTAGCCTCAAGATCTTGAATATTATTTGCATATGACCTCTTGGCGAGCCTGAAGCCCAAATCTTCTGTTTATCTGTGTAGTAGTCTTTTGGACAAGTGCATCTCAGTATAAATATTTTATACGTCATTGTGATTTATATATATATATCATTTATGAGAAACAGTTTATGTAATATATGCGTGTGAGTGTGCGTACGTATATATGTGCGTGTGAACATGTACGCAATTAGATTGTAGTTTGGACCTTGTTTTAAGTCATCTAATAAATATTATGTATATAGATAGATGAGCAGGATGACCTATTCAGGAGCGAGTGATGTAGTAACCTATTTTACGCTATGCTCTGGAATGTGATATATGCTTGGGTTATGAATAAAGGACGGACGAACAGACAAGAAGGAAGCATAGAAAAGTAGAAGGAAGAATGAACATTTAATTTAGCAATGGCGCGGGTCTATAGTGAAGACAGCAAGCGTCTGTGTTAATAAATGCAGTGTGAATTGAATGAATTGGATGAAAGAATTACTTACCATTTGACAGCAACAAATGCAAACTATTTTGAATACAATCCGTAACAACAACTGCAAACTTCCGTAACGACAAACGCAAACTATTTGTTAGTTCGTAACAACGACTGCAAACTATTGTACTTTCAAAGGTTAAACGCATTTCATGATGGTGTTATAGAATTTATCCGAAATCCAAGCATGGTTAGTTAGGCCTGTATGAAATACTGGTTTTATTATGATTGAATGAATTTTGATGCTATGTATATTAGCGGTGGCATATAAAATGCGGCTGAGAATTGTCTGCTTCGATGCGGGATTGTTTTAGGAACGATAGCAGCTATTTAAGCAACCAATGCTCGGCAGCGTACAGCAAGAAATGATTATTTTGACTGGAAATATCTTGAACAGAGGCAGTGGTTAAATGACCGGTTTGCTAGTATGATAGAACTGTATCAGGTGCTGCTGCCTCATGTGCTGCGTGGGCTACGGATTTTCCCGTGACCAGATCCGCAGCGCGTGCTAGGTCAGAGATCACTGGATGATGAGGTGCTGTGGTGCTCCGACCGTCATGTTACCAAAGCCTAAAATAGACAAACCATGTATGAGCGAATCCTAGGGATTCAGATAGGAGTCTGTGACCGAGTTGTCAAGCTAAACAATAACATGAAACTATGCTTGGAATCACAACATTATGACGTCAGTATTGTGCAATATCAACAAGATGTTGTGATATATCCTTCAAAACGATTCCAGCGAGAACCAGTCGAACACACGCACCCTCAAGGGGGATTGTGAGGATTCTATTGGGTGAGCAATGAGACTTGACCAATCAGAATCCAAACTACCTCTTATGCTCCTGTTATGTGACGATGGTTATGAACGCCCTGTTACATTATATAAGGCGATGTCGTCAGTATTCGAGATCACGCTACCATCCGTTGATCCTGAGATTAGTGTGCTTCTTAGCAATCATCTGCTCAGTCTTTAGTAGTAGTTAGTTTCCGCAAGTCTTAGATTACCTGTTATCAACCGATATCTAAGTTTGTAGAAGTTAGTTTAATTCCAGTCTGCAATACGACTTATTACCTTCTCTTGTTTTATAAGTTTAATAAAAAATATATATTCGTTAAAATTCATCCAATTGTTAAAGTTCAATCTGTGATTGGTGAAAGGCAGGGTTAGCCGGCTAACCCTAGCCCTTCCCAAGCCAGAGAATCTTCTGCAGTTAGATAACAAGCCCGAGTCTTCATAATCAAGTCAGTATCATTCTTAATTCCGTATCCGAGTTCCCGTCTTTTCAATATTGAGAATGGGGCATCGAGTTATTAGTCAATCATGTATGTGACGTCATAATTAATTACCTCACTAGTTGGCCGACGTCACAATCATAGTGACGTATCTACCTCTGCCATGAACGTCTATATGTCCGTTAGCGCTGTACGAATTGTAAGTCTTAGAGGAATTTACAATTTAACAAACTTTCTGTTGAATATTTTAAAACTAATTAGTCTGGGACCTGTTGGTGCCCAATTGAATTAAATAGTTGACATGTAGATTTTTTAAATTCAGGTTTCAAAGTTTTAAATCGATTCCAAGACGCGTAATAAAGTGGGTGGAGCTTAACTAGAATTGGCTGGGGCTTAGCTCGAAATGGGCCCTCTCTATTGCATTATTCGAGATCACGTCCACGGATGGTTGTCGAAGAATGGTCAGAACACGCAATTCACCTTTTCAGAGTATCCACCTATTATCTTACGTCATATGACGTCATAATCAGATAAATGGTATGGAGGATGACGTCATAATCATTACGTCATAAATTATTATATTTGGCCCGTATTTAAATCTTAGTAGTCCGACACGGTGTACGAATTGTATGTCTCTACTATTTAATAAACATGCTGTTGAATATTTTGGAACTAATTTGACTGGGCGCTGTTGCTGCAATAGGCAGCAACACCACCCAGTCAAATTAGTTCCAAAATATTCAATAGCTTACCTGTATAGTTTTCTGGAAATTGACGGTAAGGGAGTTTAGAGATCGATCGATCCCAACAACGATGTGTGGGTGGAGCTTAGATAGAGATGGGCGGGGCATAGCAAAAAAGGGAAATGTCCATTAAAGTGGTAAACACTAACACTGCACAACAACCACTTGCTGTACATAACGCTGCTAGTCCCTAGGATCTAGCCAGAGAATGGCTGAATCAATCAAAGAATGGTTCAAAGATCAGTTTACTGACATAGGAAGCGAACCTTTAACAAGGCCAGCCACAGTCCTTATACAATCGAATAAAAGAAACTAACGTTAGCCGATCTTTAACGTATTTCACGAATGGCCGTGCATGCGGGTTTGACTTTGGCCGCATTAATAACGAACTCCTTAAATTTGCAGATGATACCATCTCGACACAAATCACATATGCTATCAACTCTAGCTTTTAATAACACTTCCCTATCGGTGATGTGGGAGAAGGTACATTTAATGGCACTCCCATCCCCTAGGAAACCACCCGGACACCTTTCCAACCTGAGACGAACAGTGCTTTTAAAAAGCACCCGAAAAATTGTATCAAATGTAACACTATCTCGTATCAGAGATGAGATTGACAAATTTACTGGCGTCTGATCGAGTGGCTTAAAGAGAGGACGTAGCTGCCCTGACATAGTTTGAGCGCAACGAATGTTGATATCAGCAGTACCACCAACGCATTGCTACTTCTACACGATGGAATCAACGTGTTACGTGCGTTTGATACCATCAAGAGACCGCGAATCCTTCAATTTCTCCATCAAGCTGGCTACGATGATGCCGAACTACGTCTGTTGAGACGCATATTGACAAACACAAACCTAAATAACCGGCGTCAAATCAACATTTTCTGCACCGTTTAAAGCACCAATAGAATCAGCACAAGGAGATGGTTTATCACCAATACTCTCCGCTTGCTACTTAGCCACAGCTCTAGCGTCATATTTAGCAGTAGTGTCAAATCAATGGCAGCACGCAATTGTTCCCTCCAACGTTTACTTAATTTTCTCAAGTTTCCCTTTAGGTTTATTGAACATTTTTTGTGTCAACCTGTGTCTCAGTCATCGCAAAATATGTTGGTCATACCAGTTTTGCATTATTCTTTTGAAATTATTCATCACGAGTGATATAATGTTTAACTTAGCTATCATTTGTTCGAGAACGTTCCACAACATAAAACCTTCCAATCTTAGTGATAGGTATGCCACTAGAGTCTGCAGATGCTGCAGACTGTACCGACGAAGAAAACTTTCGTCTTGGTACACTACTTCCAATACCTACAGAACAGCTCAAACCTGCAACCCTCTTCATGAATTAAGCCAAAGCAGAATTCATTTACTGATGCCTCTCCGACACCATGGAAATGAATGACGACAGAATCCCCATCGGGGTACGGAGAAGTGGAGAACGAGCATAATCTTGTCTTCCTTCCTCTGCAACTCTAACGACGATGTGTAACAGGAAATAGCTTTTGGAAGTTGTGGATTCGTGGCTATAATGTCTCCGTGAAAGTCACGAGGCAACTATGCGATACTACATGTGTTTCTATAAAGCTATACAACTGTAAACGCTGTGCAGCTAAAGAAAACCTCCTGAATAAACCTGATGCATTTCACCGCAAACATATGCGAACCATTACAAATCATCGCTAGCCACACAGTATAATACCAAGTAAAGAACTCTTCAAAGTGTGCAACACAGAGCTGCTGTCTGTGAAGTTAACGCAACGACGATGATTTATGTTCAGGCATGCCCCTCGAATGTTAGAAAATACCCAGCACAACAAACGCTAGAATAAGTCGCAGGTGGCAACAGATATCCGACACGCAAAGGACGCCACAACTTTCTTATGTGTTTTGCGATCAGATCTCAAAGAACGTAATGTAAGACCATTAAAGACAGTAATAATGTAAAGGCGAGCAGACCCTCGCAGTGGATAAGACATCATGGTGCAGGCTGAAGACAAAATAAGTGTAGCTGAAAAATGTCTCCACTTCTTCAGCTGCAGAACACGGCCATTCATCACGAGTGCGTACGTGCACCCGAGCGAGTGAGAGAGCGAGCGTGCGTGCGTACGTGCGTGCGTGCGTGTTAATGATGGCACAATCGTGTTCTTTTCTTAGTATTGTCGCATATTTTGTAACCCACACAGATTAACAAATCAACCTGTAATTTGCAATACATTGCTATTGTCATTGCTGTTGCTCGTCGTGGTGGATGTGGCGAAAGGTTTGACAGTGGCCTTGGTGGTTTGGTGGCAGTGGGGACAAGGTAGTAGTAGTAGTAGTACTAGTAGTAGTAGTAGTAGTAGTAGTAGCAGCAGCAGCAGCAGCAGCAACAGCAGCAGCAGCAGCAGCAGCAGCAGCAGCAGCAGCAGCAGCAGCAGCAGCAGTAGTAGTAGTAGTAGTAGTAATAGCAGCCGGAGCAGCTGCGGAAATAACAGAACACTGTCGTATGTTAACTTTTATGGATGTAATTTTTTTTTTTCGTTTTTTGATGCTGCTTAGAAAACTTTGTACAACAGATGCTATACAGTAGCATCACATTAGGAATATCGTTCAACACGTATTTCAATTTGCTTCTTATTTACAGAAATTTTTTTAATGATGATGACTTTAGTTAGATTAATTGAAAAAATTCAATTCCTATCATCATAGTTTCTTACTGTTAGAATTGTGTGATGCATTGGCAATATTATATATATATATATATATATATATATATATATATATATATATATATATATATATATATATATATATATATATATATATATATATATATATATATATATATATATATATATAGGCATAATCATAGTCCATTTGTGAAAGCGTGAGGTCGGTAACAAAAACTTTGCCATTTAAGAACTTTTACTTGATCAGATCTTTTAAAAAACGGTATCACATTCCTATGTGAAAGATGACTATACCGTCCTGATAACGCGTCTTACCGGGCCGGTACTGGGCCAATACCGAGCCCGGATTGGGCCCAACACTTGCCCAGTAAAGCGGTTTATCATGGACGTCAGAAGATTAAAATGGCATGCATTGATGTAGGATACTGCCGTTCATACACTCTAGTAAAAGACAAAGTTCTCGTTGTTGTGGTTTGATTTCCGTTGTTGCGCGTTTATATTGGCATTCCAAGTGGAGTACACTGACCACCAGAAAGCTCCCGGAACTAAGGGTCAAATAAATAATAATAATAATAATAATAATAATAATAATAATAATAATAATAATAATAATAATAGTAATCGTGGTGGTGGTGGGGGTGGAGGTGGTGGTAGTGGTGGTGGTGGTAGTGGTGGGGGGGGTGGCGATGGCGGTGGCGGTGGCGGTGGCGGCGGCCGCGGCGGCGGCGGCGGTGGTATTGGTGGTGGTGGGAGAATTGTGTTTGTGTTGGTGTTGGTGTTGATGGTGGTCGTGGTGGTGGTGGTCATGGATGTGGCTGTGGCGGTGGCGGTGGCAGTGACGGTGGCGGTGGCGGTGGCGGTGGCGGTGGCGGTGGCGACGGTTGTATTGGTCGGGGTGGGTGATTGTGATGGTGGTGTTGGTGGTGGTAGTAATGCTGCTGGTGGTAGTGGTAGTCGTGGTGGTGGTGGTGGCAGTGGTTCAGTGAATGTTGTTATTATATCTGGCCGTGTTGGTGGTGATTGTGATGGTGATGGTGGTGGTCGTAGTGGTGGCGGTCGTGGTGGTGGTCGTAGTAGTGGTGGTGGCGGTCGTGGTGGTGGTCGTAGTAGTGGTGGTCGTAGTAGTGGTGGTGGTAGTAGTGGTGGTGGTGGTCGTACTAGTGGTGGTGGTGGTCGTAGTAGTGGTGGTGGTGGTCGTAGTAGTGGTGGTGGTGGTCGTAGTAGTGGTGGTGGTGGTCGTAGTAGTGGTGGTGGTGGTTCACTGAATTTTGCAATTATATCTGGAACACCATTGATGTACATTCAGCTATGATAAAGATGTATCTATAGCGACTCGTTTTCATTGGAATCTAGAAATTTTTCTAAGCTTATGAAGAATCAATGACATTCACTTTACAATATTAAATAATCGGGGCCTGTTCCAATATCTATAAATATCTAGCATTTAAAGGAAATCTCACTTTATCATATAGTAACCATTCAGGTGGTAGACTTTGCCACCCATAATTCCCTGAGTCATAAAGGCACCAGCTATAGTTTGGCAATGTGATATAAAAGCAATCTTACAGGTAAGCTGTTGAATATTTTGAAACTAATTTGACTGGAAGTTGTTGCTGCTATAGGCAGCAGCAACTTCCAGTAAAAGTAGTTTCAAAATATTCAACAAGATGCGTATTACATAATAAAGAATGTAATGTATTGGCACTTACATGACATCACACACTATCGCTTGAGGAGACAAAATGGTGGCGATCATTGTTCAACATTTATGCGATATTACAAAGAAAATAATTGTGATACCGTACAAAAAGGGGAATGTGACAGGATATCTATAAACCACGATCAATCGCAACAATACAACATTTAAGATGAGATTAGCATCCCTTTAAGAATCTAGCATCGAGCAACCTACGTTTCTTTTGACCATACAGTTCAGCTCCGAAGCAAGTTAACGTATTTCCAAAACAAACACAGAAACATGAACATTTGTAAGAAATGTTCTGTTGATTTTTTAATTTTATTTGGAACATAAATCGATTAGAAGACAACATTTTGCTTTGGATATAAGTTCTATCTGCGATGTACAGTATCTACATACCCTGCTCATATATCCTGTGTATTTGTTGTCTGGGTCCAGTGGATCACCGCCCAAGTTCAATTCACATGTAAAATGTAACTTAAAAAAACCTATAATAATAATAATAATAATAATAATAATAATAATAATAATAATAATAATAGTTGTCGTTGTCGTCGTCGTCGTTGTCGTCGTCCTCGTCGTCGTTATCGCCGCTGCGGCCGCCGTCGTAATCGTCGTCATGAGGAGGAGGAGGAGTAGGAGGAGGAGGAGAAGGACGCGAAAGAGGAGGAGGAGGAGGAAAAGGAGGAGGGAAAGGAGAATAAGGATGAGGAGGGGTGAAGAAGAGGAGGAGGAGCAGCAGCAGAAACAGCAAGAGGAGGAGGATGGGGAGGGGAGGTTTAGGAAGAGGAGGACGACGCGGATGAGGAGGAGGATGAGAAGAAGGAGGCGCAGGGGATGCAGGAAGGTGGGGATTTGGTCTAGGAAAGGAGGAGGACGCGGATGAGGAGGAGGAGGATGAAGAGGAGGAGGCGGTTAGGAAGAAGAGAAGGAAGAAGACATGAGAAAGGAGGATGACGAGGAGGAGAAGGATGAGGATGGGGAGGTGGGATAGGAAGACGAGGCGGATGCGGATGCAGAAGAGGAGGAGGAAGGAAATGAGTAGGAGGGGAGGAGGAGGAGGTAGAGGAGGAGGAAGAGGAGGAGGAAGAGGATGAGGGTGGGGTAGGAAGAGGTGGAGGATGCGGATGCAGAGGAGGAGGATGAGTGGAGGAGGGAGAGGGAGATGAGGAGGAGGGGGAGAAGGAAGGGAAGGATTAGGAGAGGAGGAGGCGGAGGACGAGGAGGAGGATGGGAAGGTGAGGCAGGAAGAGGATGAGGACGAGGAGGAGGAGGAGGAGGATGGAAATATGGGGAGGAAGAGGAGGAGGACACGGAGGAGAAGGAAGAACAAGAGGAGGTGGATGAAAAGGAGGATGAGGGAGAAGGAGAAGACGAGGAGGAAAATGAGGATAAGAAAGGAGAAGAGGAGGTGGAGGAGGAGGAGGAGGAGAAGGAGGAGGAAGAAGAAAAGGAGGAAGAGAAGGAAGGAGAGGTGGAGGAGGATGAGTATGTGGGGGAGGAAGAGGAGGAAGAGGAGGAGGAAGAGGAGGAGGAGGAAGGAGGAAGACAAAGAGGAGGAGGAGGTTAAGCGCCATGGAAAATGTAGTCCGCAGAAATTTACCAGACAAATTGTTAACGCCTGAAATGAAATTCATTGTTTATGCGTGGTATTTCTTATCACGTGGATGGATGGTATAAGATAAGATGAGATTTGCTTGCTGTTATCGGTGTCTTTGATTGTCAAAATTATCTTACCAGGATTGGTAAATCCATCATCTCTCGGTGGAGGTAGATCTTCTGGTTCAAGATTTGACAAACCACAGTCCTCGCCATTCACATACAGCATTGGCCCGGCAGCATACCCTCCATAGAAGAAACTTACATCAAACCATTGACCCTGGAAGAAGATTTATTCTGACATGCATTTAAGTTTTCTCATAATATGAGCTCACTGGAGGGATGCGAACTGTCACTCAAGTATCTAACATCATAATAAAATATTTCACTTGTTAGATGACGTCACAATCAACATGACGTAAGTCCGTGACGAAGTTGGCAATAGTCCGTCACGAAAGGGTAAAAATTGTCTGTCTTTAATTAATTCACAAATTCATAAACATTCTATTGAGTATTTCGAAACTAATTTGACTTGTAGCCACATCCCCAAGTCAAATTAGTTTGGAAATAGTCCACAACTGACACGTATAGTTACCTTGAAATTTCGATTCAAGGAATTCAAGTTTCTAATTTTCAAATCGATTCCAACACCCGTGCAAAGTGACCGGAGTTTAGCTAGCGATGGGCGTGGCAAAGCTTGAAATTGATCCCTTCATTAAAGTGATCCCAGTGATCATTGCCTATAGAGAAAAGAATCGCCTTATTATCCACCTCATATCCAAAGCTCGCCATCTCGTGTACATTAATTCTGTTTTAGCTGTGCCCCGCCCACCTCTAGCTAAGCTCCACCCACCCTTTGCCCGTTATGGGATCGATTGAATCCTGAACTCCCTGAATCTCAATTTCAAGAAAACTATACAGATAAGCTGTTGAATATTTTGCAACTAATTTGACTGAGCGCTGTTGCTGCCCATGGCAGCAACGGCGCCCAGTCAAATTAGTTTCAAAATATTCAACAGCATATTTATTACATAGTAAACACATACAATTCGTACAACATGACGGGCTATTAAGTGTTTATGACTGACTTACTTGCGGGTTTCATGACGTAATTGATTACGACGTCAGCCTACATGTGAAGTAGTTAATTATGACAGATTGATCGATAGATTGTATTCATCCATGACAGTCATAAATATTTGTTCACTCAAGCAAGTTCTGATTTTTTATTAGTAAATTTCGCTTGTCAACGACAATCTTTTAACCCTCGAATTTATTCAAGAAAAATTCAATTTCCTCATAGAAAGTGTCCATTTGCTGACCAAAAGAGGACTATCTTTTTAAAACTTACCACTGGAATGACTGACCATTCCAGTGGTAAATTAAAAAAAAATAGTCTTCTCTTGGTCTGCAAATTGACATTTCTCAATACCACTGCCGAAGCCGAGGAAACATTTGTCATACCTACGCCCCGCCCATCTCTTGCTACGCCCCGCCTATTTCAAGGTAAGCTTCGTCCGAGTTTTACGAGTGTTGGAATAGATTTATCTCCGTCGAATCGTGAAGTCCCAGAATCAGTGAAATCCAAGGTATTCCTAACTATACAGGTAGGCAATTGGATATTTGTACGCTACCAAATGTTTTATAAGGATAATTTCGGCACGGGATGGGATGAATGGGTGGATGGATGGATGGATGGATGGTAGCAGCAGCAACAGCAACAGCAACAGCTGCAGTTGCAGCTGCAGCAGCAGCAGCAGCAGCAGCAGCAGCAGCAGCAGCAGCAGCAGCAGCAGTAGTAGTAGTAGTAGTACTACTACTACTACCACTACTAGTTGTTGTTGTGGTTGTTGTTGTGGTTGTTGTTGTTGCAGCGGTAGTAGTAGTAGTAGTAGTAGTAGTAGTAGTAGTAGTAGTAGTAGTAGTAGTAGTTGTTTTTATTATTGTTGTTGTTGTTGTTGTTGTTGTTGTTGCTGTTGTTGTTAATGTTGTTGTTGTTGTTATTGTTGTTGTTGTTGTTGTTGTTGTTGTTGTTCTTGTAGTAGTAGCAGCAGCAGTGGTAGCAACAGCAGCAGTGGCAGCAGCAGTAGTAGTCGTAGTACTTTTCGATTATAATGACAGATCCATTCGTCATTTTGTTTTTATGCCAATTAACTAGTGACGTAATCAATTATGACGTTATATTACTCAGGTTAATGGGCCGGTACTGGAACAATACCTGACCAATACAGTACAGTATTGGCCCAGTACTGACGGAGTACTGCGCGTTATCGAGGAACACTTACCACACCGCTTCCACCTGGGTTGCATTCCCATGTTCCATTTCTGTACTCGATCCGAAACGCCATGTTGCTAGCACGATACTGGAATCGGAAAGTTGGTGGGTATACGGTTGTTCGTCCTCGGCGTATGCGGGCACAACTGTCAGCCAATACACAGCGGAAATTGTCGTTGTCATCTTCGGCTGTCGCTTTTAAGCTGAAGTACATCCACATATTCGGCTTTTCATTGTCTGTGAGAAACCATGACTTCAAACGTGTTTCCTGGAACCTGAATACAAAGGAAATCTATTGGAAACCTAAATAGCAAAGAAACTTCTCTCAAATATGTGGGTTCCATCTAAAGCTCTCACGCAGATATCTGTAAATCTCGCACATTTTGTCCTTGAAAGGCCTGAGTATAAATAAAGTGACCTTGAAATTGAACTTAGGAATTTCTGTAAAAAATAATCCGAATTTGCTCTCACCTCGAAACGGTCCGATGGCAGATATTTGGATAGGCTGACGGGCCACCCGGGTAAGTCCGGGTTAACCAGGCCTGTTAGCCTATGCAAATATCTGCCATGGGGCCGGTTCGTCAGCGCAGTGTGCGGTGGGTAGTACAATTTAAAACCTGCTTTAGAATACGCCAAAACACAAAAATTATTCAAAATCTTAAAAGATTTCTTTTCAAATTGAATTTCAGATATGTTGGTAATTACTGAAAACATCACAAATCTCAAACGCCATGCTAAATTCCGCCCTTAAAATAGTTGATTTTCTTAACATATGGGATCCAAGCACACTCCTGAAAGCGTATGGATTTCAAAGATTTCCTGTTTAGGATCACGGAACGCTCCATCTGGTTTAACTTCAGTATCTTAATGTTATAAGGTTATATATATTGCCTGTGAAAGAAGTGTTGGGTATCAAATGTGTCCCAGTGTACCTACCTTTGCGGTTCACTGAACTTCATAAAAATTATTGCCCATGCTGTAGTCTCAAGAGTGTTTCGTATACCGTAATGGACCTATCACAGTTTATCCAGGCTGGCATCATAATCAATGAGCTCATGAATGATGTAGATAAGTACGTCACGAACGCATACTGATTGAAGACGGACTAAGTGTACGAATTCACCTTTCCAGAGTATCTATCCATCAGCTGACCTCGTATGACGTCATAATCAGCATAATCAGTATAAATTGTATGTCTTTGTAATTCTTTGCTATTTAGTATTTAATAAACATGCTGTTGAATTTTTGAAACTAATTTGACTGGGCGCTGTTGCTGCCTTAGGCAGCAACAGCACCCAGTCAAATTAGTTTCAAAATATCCAACAGCTTACCTGTGTATTTTTTTTGGAAATTGATAGTCAGGGTGTTCAGAGATCGATCGATCCCAACACGAGCGAGGTGTGGGTGGAGCTTAGCTAGAGATGGGCTGGGCATAGCTAAAACCGGTCCATTGTATGTTTGTACTATTTAATAAACATTCAGAGTTGCCAACAGCTTACCGGCATAGTTTTCTGGAAATTGGGAGTTCGGCGATAGGTCGATCCCAGCACGAGCGAGGCGTGTGTGTGGAGCCTAACCAGAGATGGGTGGGGGCAATGTTAAAACTAGAAAGCTCCATTAAGCATGGTGTTCAGATGCATTGTAGGCTAAATCTGTATCGGGTCTCAAAACTATATCATATTTGCAGCAACAACACCCACTCAAATTTGTTTCAGAATATTCAACAGCTTACCCGTATAGTTTTCTGGAAATTGATAGTCAGGGAGTTCAGGGATCGATCGATCGGGTGTTGTGTGGGTGGCGCTTAACTGGGGCGGGGCATAACTAAAACTGGAAAGGTCCATTCGCTATTGATTATTGTGCTGGGAGAGGTGGTGTATATATTGTATAGTTTGGACTTATTATTGACCTCTATGCCACATTCAAATTTATATTCACACCTAATAGCATTACGGTCGTCCTCAAGTTCTAGTAGCACCTTTGGCGGCCAGACCTTCCATACTGGATTATACGGCTGTACGAAGCTCCCCATCTCATCTAGTGGTGGTTGCTCGATCATTGGTATGTCCATATCAATTGTACAGTCAGGTGCAGCTAAATGGAATGGCATAACATGACATATAGGTAATATGGCATAGCATAAGCATAGCATAGCATAGCATAGCATAGCATAGCATAGCATAGCATAGCATAGCATAGCATAGCATAGCATAGCATAGCATAGCATAGCATAGCATAGCATAGCATAGCATAGCATAGCATAGCATAGCATAGCATAGCATAGCATAGCATAGCATAGCACGAAATGGCACGGCATGATATAGCACGACACAGCACGGTACAGCACAGCACAGCACAGCACAGCACAGCACAGCACAGCACAGCACAGCACAGCACAGCACAGCACAGCAAAGCACACCACGCAGTGGCATGCCAAAATGTCACATACCTATCATATGACAGGTGTTTGCATCATCTTAATGGTGTTCCTATTCAATGGGGGTGGGGGTCCATTTCTAGCTATATACCCATTTCTATCTAAGCTCAGTCCACATTTTACGTGTCTTGGGATCGATTTATATATTTTAACCCTGCATTATCTGAATACCAAGTGCGGGGTAACTATGCAGATAAGCTCTTGAATAATTTGAACCTAATTTGCCACGGCAGCAACAATTCACAGTCAAATTAGTTTCAAATTATACAACAGGTTGTTTATTAAATTGAAAATGCATCATAAGCTAGACACTTGATGTTTTTTAGGCTTTATGGCGGAGATATAATCCATTATGATGATCTTGTCCCGCCTATATCTACCTAAGCTTAGTTCCACGTTGTACGATTTTAATACGTTTAACACGCATTTACAGAATACAAATTTCAAGGTAACTAATCTGTTAGTTATTTAAAAATTAATTTGACTCTGAGACGTAACAGATTTTGCTGCTTATGCCAGCAACAGCGCTCGGGAAAATTAGATTCAAAATATTTAACAGAATATTTACCAAATTGAAAATTCATTTACAGTTCAGATGATTACAGTTGGACATGTTCGTGTCGGACATATGTCATTTGATTGTGACGTCAGCCAGCACGTCCCGTGGCGTATTTTGATTGTGACGTCAGATATTTGTACCGATCATAGACCGCCGTAAAAATAATGTTTAGCTTGAATACAAGAGTTGAAGTGGAATTATGCAAAAGAATGAAAGAATGAAACAGACATACAAAAACACAGACGGGTGTATATGAAAAACAACATACATAATACGAAACGAGCGAATAGGTACGGTAAATAAAAAAAATAAATGGAAGATTGCATGAAAGGATAGGTGGTGGCTCATGGCTGCATACATGGATGGATACAATAGACAGGTGGGTGATAAAATACAAAGGCACCAGTATTCGCATGGATGAACGAACGAACGAACGAACGAACGAATGGGCGAGCGAACGAACGAACGAACTAACTAACAAGGGAACGAACGAACAACGAACGAACGAACAAATGAACGAACAAACGAACACGCACGAACGAACGAATGAATTACTGAATGAAACTTACGTCCTACTATCAGCGGGCCGCGCTCGGCTTCTGGAAGCCAGTCGCAGGAGCAACCCGTGACATTGAAGAATAACTGATCGTTGTTGTGTTGAAAGTTTCCGGGAAAGACGGCGTGACAGTTAGCGGTAAACCACGCGTCAAGCACTGGGTGCCACCATTGGAAAATGTAGTTTGGCTCGCCTGGAACAGGTTTATTGACCGTGTTACAGTCACCATAAGTCAGAGCCGGATCAGGCCATAAGCATTTGCAATCGGCCTGAAATATATTATCAAAGATCATACTTCATTAAAGAGTGTATTATATTCATCTTTAACCCTCTCATGGCGAAGCCGGCCAAACTCGGCCTCTGTAGTCGTCTTGAGGAATGTCCAATGCGCGTCAAGAATTTTTTTTTTAATTTACCACCGGAATGACTGGCTCGATAATCGAGCTAGTCATTCCAGTCACACATTTTCAAAAATAGCCTTCTCATGGCCAGCGAATAGAAATTCAAAAGGCAAATATTTAGACTTTCTTCAGCTAATTTAGCCACTAAATGGTTACTATATACACTAGCTGTCCAACTTCTGTTAAAAGTTATTCTTTCGTGCCAAATTTATCGGCTTGAATTCTATGGCGGGGTCTGGTGCTTCATAAAAGTATCCGGCGTCATAATGAAAATCTGCCACTTGTTACGGTAGATGACGTCACAATCAAGTGTCGTAAGTCCGATAAGAAAGAAGAAAATGTCCGACAGTAGTGCTCAGTCTGATTTGATGAATCCCGTTTCACAGTCAATCATATGACATCATAATCAATTACGTCATGAATGACTGGATTTAGTCCGTCGTAAACGTTTAATAGCTCATCAGGTTGTACGAATTGAATATCTGTACTATTTACTAAACATGCTGTTGAATATTTCGAAACTGATTTGACTTGGCCTATGCTGCTGCCTATGGCAGTAGCAGCACCCAGTGAAATTAGTTTAAAATATTCACTAGCTTACCTGTATAGTTTTCTGGAAATTGAGATTCAGAGAATGCAGGGGTGGAGCTTAGCTAGAGATTATCGGGGCATATCTAAAAATGCGATTCCTTATATGGTTTCTTGGTGAAGTTACAATTTAATAGTTATTCTGATGAATAAACAACATCACAAGTCAAATTAGTACCAAAATATTCAACAACTTACCTGCATAGTTGCCATTGCATTGCGTTTCTAGGAATTCAATGTTCAAAGAGTTAAATTCAATTCAAACTCATGAACAAAGTGGGCGGAGCTTAGTTAGAAATGAGCTGGGAAGCAAAAGCTTCATGTCAAATTAGTTTCAAAATATTTAGCAGCTTATATGTATAGTTACCTTGAAACTTAGATTCCGCGAATTCAGGATTCAAAGTATATAAATCGATCTCAACACGCACAAAATGGGTGCGGTGTTTAGCTAGAAATGGGCGGGGCATATCTAGAAACGGATCTAGCTAATATGTAGGGCCCCTTATACGCACCCTCATGCACCCACAACAACTACTTAGCAGTGAACCAATCACTGTATTCCCACAGCACAGGTTGTTCCACTTCCACTTGCAAATCCTATTAAAGTATAACTAACCTCATCTCATGATATCTATACAGATGATCTAATAGGTCACTCGTAAAATATGCATGAAATTTTAAGCTTTATATCATGCCGACAACGAAAGATATTCAGGCTTTAGTAGCTAAATGTTGGCACTTTTCTACAGCTTACTTTTCATTCAATCAGAAAAAACCTACGGCGTCTGCCTCGGTATACGTGCTCAGTCATGGAGGTGCCATCTATAGCCTGATAATGTGTATAAAAGCAACCATACAGGCAAGCTGTTGAATATTTTGAAAGTAATTTGACTGGAAGTTGTTGCTACCTTGGGCAGCAACAACTTCCAGTCAAATTAGTTTCAGAATATTCAACAAGATGGTATTACATTAAAAAATGTAATGCATTTTCACTTACATGACATCACGCACTATCGCTTGAGGATAGAAAATGGTGGAAAATCACTGTTCAACATTTACGCGACATTACAAGGCAAATACAAGTGAATGTGACACGATATGAATGATATGGAATCTATCAACCATAGTATATCGGTCCAATACCACATTTGAGATGATATTAGCATATACCATATGCCATAATCAAATAAACGTTTAACAGTACCATTAATGTTATTTGCCGGAAACGGAGATGAAAAGCAACTCACAGACGTGGCAGCGTGACCTGACACACGCAAATACCGAGCTTTAATCCTTTAACCCTCAAATTTGTTCGAAAAAATTATATTTTCTTATAGAAAATGTCCATTTGCAGACAAAAATATTACTATTTTTTAAAATTTACCACTAGAATAATTGACTCGCTTCTCGAGCCAGTCATTCCAACAGTAAATTTCTAACAATATTCTTCTCTTTTTCTGCAAATTGACATTTCTCATGGCCACCGCAGAAGCCGTTTTTGGCTGATATGAGCGTTAAAAGGAGTAGCATATATAAGTAGCTACCGACTACATGAAGACACATGTGGCTAATAAACTCACACTGCCCGTTTTATACTGCCTATCATGAAATAGACGAAACTTTATTGCAGCGTGAAATGGTGTTTAATAGGTGCATGTGCACTATTGTTGCTGGGTAACATGGGCGTGACTAATGGTAGTACAGGGCGACGGATTTCCTCTCCCCTGAGAAAATTTTGGAGAAAGAAGAAACTCATTGCCCATATGATTTGCCCAGAAATGTATTGCTCAGAACTAATGCAAGAAATGACATTATGATATCTAATTAAAAAATTTTTTAAGTGTCTTTTTAAATAATGAAGCGATCTTTCACTATTTACTCCCTCTGGAAAGATTCCTAAAACACTACTGTGACGTAGACGTCTTTATCAGATATAGGTGGGACTCGCGACTAGTACAATGGAGCGCTCTGATCTGTCAGTCAAGTATCTGCCGTCATGTTCAATCAGGTCACTAGTGGGCTGACGTTACAATCATTATGACATATTATACCTATAGATGCAGGTCCATAGTTATGTCAGGAAAGGCAGGAGATGACTTCTGAAAGCATCTCGATTTCAAAATTTTCAAGGGAAGGATCTCGATAATTACCCCGGCCCCACCCCAACACACTTCCCAACCCATGCGATTTTGGTCAGTAAGTACATTTTCTGTTCAGAGGTGCTCAGGGCCTACGATACCATAAGTCCGGCCCTGCCTCAATGTGGTATTATTGGAAATACAGTGCGCGCACATGCGCGCACATACACGACGACGCTATCAAGAACAAGTAACTCACAGACAAATTGAAGATCAAGTGCGGCGGATTGCAGCTTACGTCAGCCCAGCCGTCCGAACCTTTCATACGAAACCTATTTGGTTCGCCAGGAATTGGTTCATGGTCGGTGGTACAATCTGAAAATTAACATTACTCGTGCATTATAATACAAGGCTAATATATTAAAGGGATGCTAATCTCATCTCCAATGTTGTAGTACACCGATAGATTATGGTTTATAGACTCCATATCATTCAGATTCTGTCACATTCCCTTATCCGTATCACAATTATCTGCTTTGTAATATCGAGCAACTGTTGAATAGTGATCTCCACCATTTTGTCCCCTCTAGCGATAGTGTGTGATGTCACGTAAGGGCTAATGCATTACATTCTTTGGTATGTAATAATCATCGTGTTGAATATTTTGAAACTAATTTGACTGGAAGCTCTTGCTGCCTAATGCACCAACAACTTCCAGTGAAATTAGTTTCAATATATTCAACAGCTTACCTGTATGGTTGCTTTTATACCACATTGTCAAGCTATAGATGGCGCCTCTATGACTGCGCGAGTATACCGAGGCAGAAACGCTAGGTCTTTTCTTATTGGTTGAAAGGAATGTCATAGCCATTATAAGCGAGAAATATACCAACATTTAGCTACGCTAAAGCCTGAATATCTTTCTTTTACGGGATGATAAAAAGCTTAAAATTTCGGGCATAATTTATAAGTGGCCTAGTAGACCATTTGTATAGATACCATGAGATTAATTTATCCTTTAAGAAAGTGTGTGAATTATGAAGGATGACACATTTATTATACTACAACACGATATCTTATTTAGAAATTACAAAAATTTCCCAATGAAAGATAATTACACCATCTTTCGTTTTTGCAAATTACTTGAAAGCATTACAAAACTGAGAACATTCTATGTGTTTACTAATCCGCTGGCACCAATAAAAGTATACGAGACTGGAAATGGCTTACCGTGTTCAGGCCAAGGTGTCGTTACTTCCAGGCCTGGTGGTACTTCCGGCGGATCCTGGCTGAATGCCAAGCCCAAAATGCACAATAGCACTGAGAGGTACTTCATTCTATAATAAATACAATAAATAAATAAATAAATAAATAAATAATTAAATAAATAATTAATTCGTCTTCTTCTTCTTCTTTTTCTTCTTTTGATCACATGCTTCCAGATGTATCTCTTTGTTTATTGACTATCTACTTCCAGCTTATTAATGCTGTCTTGAAGTCTGTTCCTCTTAATCGATTCTGACTATTCTAATAGCTCAGTATATGAGAGGCTACTATATGTCTATTCCTCAAGGATGCTAACTTTAATCTTGCTAACATCAACTTCCTTCTTTCTATGCACATCACTCATAGGGTTGCTCCTAAACAACCTTTCTGCAATCATCTTTGAACATGACACATGGTTAGAGCAAATCTTCAAAGTCCCTTGTATTCCTACATCTATCTTTTTACTAAATAATCAGGAGGTTTTGAAGTAATGTAGTCTTGGTTAATTAGGCGTAATTTTCACGTCATTACAACCGGTTCGCAAAATTAGGAGGCGGGTGGAGACTTATTTACGTTACATACTCGTAGCTAATAGTAGAGCTTAGAGTTATCCAGACAGTTTCAGTCTTTCAGTTTTCAGTTTTCTTTATTCACCCAGGCCATTTACACAGCATATGGGGTACACATTATTATTATAGATATTTATACTATGGCGGTAGTTATTATTATTATTATTATTATTATTATTATTATTATTATTATTATTATTATTATTATTATTATTATTATTATTATTATTATTATTATTTTATGATTAGTAGCTGCCGTTGCGTATTTGAAATATTTTGTTTCTAAATATGTGTCTTTGTCGTTGTCAACATCTTTGTTCTTGTCGATTGCATTGTCGTCGTCGTCGTTGTTGTTGTTGTTGTTGTTGTTGTTGCTGTTGTTGTGGTGGTGGTAGTTGTGGTGGTGATGATTGTAGCATATTGGTGCTGGAGCCGTGGTTGTTGCGTTGGTCGTAGTAGAGAGGTGTGTGTCCGAGGTGCTCCTAATGTCGTAGTTGTCGTTGTCCTTATCGTAGTTGTCGTTATCGTACCTATCGTTGTCATTGTTGTTGCTGTTGCTGTTGCTGTTGCTGTTGTCGTTGTCGTTGCTGCAGTTGTTGTTGTTGTTGTTGTTGTTTTTGTTTTTGTTTTTGTTTTTGTTGTTGTTGTTGTTGTTGTTGTAGCTGCTGCTGCTGCTGTTGTTGTTGTTGTTGTTGTTGTTGTTGTTGTTGTTGTTGTTGTTGTGAAGCGGATCTATCTTTTTCTTTCAGAGCCGCAGATATTTACATAACCTATTCAGTATTGGTTTGTTACAGATCGCAAACAGGCCTTGAGTTTTCTCTGTTCTGCTCTGCCGTACATAGTAATCAGGTATAAATTGTGTTCTTTCTTTTGTGTATCTTTCGCAGCAGAAAAGAAAATGTATTTCTGTTTCTACTACGTTACATGTATTACAAAGTCGTTCCTCCCTGTCAATACCCACCCACCTTTTAGATTCTATTGCGAGTTGATGGTTCAATGTTCTAAAATGACAAAAGGTTATAGCTTCTCTACAAGTTAATATTTTAAAATAGGTTTCGAATTCAAATTTTGTTTTTATTTTTTTATAGAACGTTAGCCGTGTTGAATCATTTATGAGTTGTGTCCATTTTTCTACATACTGATGCTCTAAAGCTTGTCTTGTTCGCTGCACTACCTGTTTTATGTTTGCAGTTTCTGCCAAAAATATGTCCGATTGTCCTGTTATTTCTAAAATGGCTTTCACTTTCACCCATTTAACTTGGATTTGGGTTCTTGACATAGAATCCAGACACGTGAAGAAAAGCATTGACGATAATTTCCCATAACCTCCATTTACTAACCCGGCCCAAAATCGTATCATGTTACATTGAATTTGGATGTCAATTGGCATTCTTCCTAGTTCGCCATACACCATGGCATTAGGTGTGCTTTTCTTTAGATTCAGTATACATTTAAAGAATTTCAATTGACATGATTCTATTAAGTTAGTGTTTTCGATGCCCCATATTGCTGATCCATATAAAAGAATAGGCACTATCATCGTTTCAAAAAGTACAGTTTGTAGATATATTGGGATATCGTGTTCTTTGATCTTCGTGATTAATGCATACATGGCTTTTGTTCGCTGTTTACAGCTTCGAATTTTGCAACTTGAAAACGTGCCATTTGACTTCATTTGAATTCCGAGATAGATGTATTCATCGACTATTTCAAGCTCCTGCCCTCCCATTAAGAACTTAGGTGGGTTGTTGATTTTTCTCTTGGACAATATCATTACTTTTGTTTTTGTAGTATTTATTTGTGGCTTCCAATGGATACAATAATTATGAAAAATAGTTAGGGCGTGATGCAATGCTTCTGGTGTTTCTGCCATTATGACCGTGTCGTCGGCATATAACAGTATGGCGAGGCGTAGACATAGATTTAGATTCTCCTCTGCCATGTCATTAGTAGATGTAAGACCCAAAAATTCATTGTGTAGATATTCCTCTAAGTCGTTTAAGAAAATAGAAAATAGGAAAGGTGAGAGCTTCTCGCCTTGCCGTACCCCAATATTGCTAATCATACAGTCTGAATCACAATGGTTGAGGCTAACAAAGGATTTAATATATTTATACATGTTATATACAATTTTGCTGTTATATTGCATTTAATTAGCTTGTACCACAGACCAGTTCTCCACACCGTATCAAATGCCTGCTCAAAATCTACGTAACAACAGTAAAGACCTTTTCTTTTGGGCAAAAAGTAATTCTTTAATTAAATGCAAGGAAAATATGTTGTCTTGTGTCGATCTTTGTTTCCTAAATCCGGTTTGGGCTTCTGTTATAATTGTATATGATTCTGCATAACTCTTTAGCCTTTCGTTTAGAATTGATGTAAATAATTTTCCAAGACAACTTAAAAGAGTAATTGGGTGATAATTTCCTGGGTCTGATGGATCACCTTTATTTATGTATATAGGGATGATTCATTTGGCACTACCCCATTATCAAAGATATTATTAAACAAGCTCTCATAGACTGGGATCATAATTTCTGCCGAACATTTGATATACCCATTGTATATATTATCTACCCCTGCAGCTTTCCATTTGATAATTTTCTTATACCATCCCAGATTTCCTTTCTTGTGATTGGTCCGTCAAGTTCGGTACAGTTGGGCACATCCATCATTTCTATTACATCAACGTTTGTATCTTGGCCCCCTTCATTAACTTTTTTTAAATGCTGAAAGAGTGCTTCGAGGTCAATTTTATTAGTTTCTTTGGTCTTTTTGGTAGTGGTGTTAAAGAGTTTCCAAAATGCTTTACTATCTCTCTTATGTAGCTTACGTAAATTGCTATGTAACTGTTGGCGTGTATCTTGTGCATATTTTTTAATTGTTATCTTTTACCGTCGACTGGCCTTCTGTAATCTCTCTCTACTTATGTCTATTTTGTTTATGTTGTAACTCCTTTTTGCTTTGTGGTATTCTTTCCGGACGTGGCTACATTCTTTGCCAAACCATTTCGCCCTTTGCATTGACTTTTCCTATATTTTGGCATTCCACTAGTTGTAAGTTGCAATAGGTCATTATTTGGACCATCGTCTAGTGCAAAATTCAGTGTGGTAGCCGTGTGGTACGGTGAGATTTTTAAAGTAAAAAGGCATCATAATGACGATGATGAGTGACTGTGTTCTGCAGCTAAAGAGTGATTTTTTCTCAACTTTCTCTCCCGGGTCTTATCCACTGTTAGTCCTTTAGGTTTATTCTCGTCTTTACTGGCCATAAACATTTAAGAGCCACAGATCCACAACTTCCAAAAGTACTAGAAAGCGATATTTCCTGTTATACAGCGAATTTGAATGTACGTAGGGCTGCAGGGGAAGGAACATAAGATTATGTTATCCCTTCCCTGTCCGTAATGTATCAAGAAGACCTTTCCCCATGCCGATAAAGAGGATATATATTTTAAACCCCCGAATTATCACTCAAAATGCAGGAGATGGCTTCTAAGAGCATTCATTTTAACCAAATTTCTGATAGAGGAACCCCCGCCCCCACCCCACCACTACGCAGTGTTGTGTGTACTGTGCATATGTATTTCTATGGTATTGTCATTGTCCACTGACCACGTATTGTTATTGCTCATAAATTTTACATCAACAATATCCAGGAACACATAAGCAGATCCCTGATGGCGACTGTCATATCATTAACCAGGCATTAACACCTTAGCTAGACAGACCTTCTGAAATTATCTTGAAAAATGTCGATTTACACGCCATTATTTGAAATTTTGACATAGTAAACCAGTCATTTAAGTTTCTAAAATATTCCTTTCATGCTCTGCAAATTGACATTTTCTAAGAGAAAATTTCTCATTTTCCTGAACAATTTTAACCAGAGCATCTAATTTTCAAAAAATTTTGGAGGACCCCACATATTACGGAGGGGGAAGCCCCCTCCCTCGCCCACACCTTTCACCCCCTAACACGAAATCCTGTATCCGCCCGTGCCCCATGTTGCAGAGCCACTCCGCTGCCACTGTAGCTATGCCACACCCATCTCTAGCTAACCCCCGCCGATGCTTTGTGCATGTTAGGATCGATATAACCCTGAGATCCCTGAATCTCAATTTCAAGAAGATAGATACGCTGTCTATGTCATATTCCGAACGAATATGCGTGAATTGTGCGTATTTGTTTTTGTTTTTTTAAACAGGGTTTATTTTTTAATCTATGTGGGAGCCCAATAAGACACGTCTTATGAGCGTGTCACTCCCACATACATACAAATATATTACATTAAATAAATCAAGAGGCGAATAATAATATTGCCAACTGTCACAACAGTATTAACAACAATAACATTATTAATAATAATAGTAATAATAATAATAATAATAAGAAGAAGAAGAAGAAGAAGAAGAAGAAGAAGAAGAAGAAGAAGAAGAAGAAGAAGAAGAAGAAGAAGAGGAAGAAGAAAAAGAAGAAGAAGAAGAAGAAGGAGGGGGATGAGGAGGAGGAGGCAGAAGAGGAGGAGGAGGAGAGATGTTGTAGGTAGCCTAATGATGACAGAATAAAATCTTCGGGGGAAGGAGAAAAGCATGGTTTGACGAATCACAAGGCGCTATTAAGAGAAAGGAGCTCGATGTGATGTAGTCACTGGCGCTGGTCCACACTGCATGGCCATCCAGAAACTTCCGCGGCTATGGATTTGTCGACACAATCCATGAGTGGTGTTTGAAATTACTATAGGTCATTTAAACCGACAGGTGTCAGTAATATTTTGACATAGAATGGTGGAAACCGTGATGTTTAATTCTAAAGCAACGTCAGCACGGCCATATAGAGGTTGATGTGTGGTTAGGGTTGTTGAGATTTGGTTGGAGGCAAGCTCGTTTACAAAGGTGGTTCTTTGTTCATTAAAATGTGGACAGTAAAAAAGGTAATGTTTAACAGATTCATCAGGATGGCCGCAGGCGCAGCTGGCAGAGTCAGAGAGGAAGTTATCGAATAGATGTCTATTTAATCCACTACAGCCATTACGAAGCCTACTTAAACATATATTAGCCACCCTTGAGCCGACGTAATACCACGGAGGGGGACTGGGAATACGGGACATTGCTCTTAGTTTGGGCTTGAATTCCGGTAGGGTATTATACATAGTAACAGGGGCTTGAAGGGTGTTCCATGCACGTACTGTTGCTGGGAAAAACGAATCGCGAAAGAGATCCGTTCGACATCTAACTGGGTGAAAGAATTCGAGCGTCGGATATTGTAGGGATTGCGTGCTAATATCAGTGGATGGAGATAATCAGTCAAGGCTTCGCTCGTCATCCCATTGACAATTTTGTAAAACATCACTAATCTGTGAATTTCTCGTCGGTGGGAAAGTGTTTCTATGCCAGTTTCTATATACAAATCTTCGATGTGGGCACTACGTGTCACTCCGCTAATTGTCCTAAGAGCATCCTTTTGTACGTCTTCTAGTCTGTTAACAAGATATTGTGGTACATTATCCCAGACAGCATCTGCATATTCCAGCGATGGCCTAATAAAGCTCGTATACATGATTTCGAGGCATTCGCGGTCTAAGATATATTTTAGTCCTTTGAGTAATGAAAGCTTGAGCTGGGCATTTGCTATTATACTTTCCACATGGTTGTGCCAATGACCGTTATTGTTGAGCGTGATACCAAGGTGTTTATGATGGGTGGATGGAACTATTTCAGAATTTTTGAAATTTTTTGGAAAAACGGTAGGATCTCTGCGTAGAGAAATTAATAGAGACGTTGTTTTGGAAGCATTAAATTCGACTAGCCATGTGTTTGCCCAATGGGTCATTACTTGCAGATCATGGTCGACAGATGGTGTGTGGTCTTCTAAGTTATCCGACATCACATAAAGGCATGTATCATCACCAAATAGTCTGATATTGTTTAGTATGTCATTGGGCATATCATTAATAAATACTAAGAAAAGTAGTGGCCCAAGAACGGAGCCCTGTGGCACACCAGCATGTAATCGAAGCAACGTAGATTCGTAACCATTTATAACTACTCGCTGGTAGCGATTATGAAGGTAACTTCCAAACCATAAAAGTAGATTTCCTGCGATCCCAAATTGTTTGAGCTTCTGTAGGAGGCCACGATGCCACACTCGGTCAAATGCATTCGAAATGTCGAAAAATAAGAACAGTACTTCTTTTTGTTCATCTAGAGCTTTGGCGATATCTGTATATATTCCTAATAGTTGATTTACTGTAGAATGTGAATGAAGAAAGCCAGACTGATATGGAGTGATGCTATCTCTAATGTGGTTGTAAATGTATTTACAAACAGTTCTTTCCATGACTTTGCTAAGACAACTCAAGAGAGATATTGGGCGGTAGTTTGTGCACGAGTCCCTTTCCCCTTTTTAAAAATTGGAGTTACATTGGCAATTTTCGAGGAGGTGGGAAATTTTGAATTTATGAGTGAGTAATTAAAGAAACGTGCGAGAATCGGAGCTAGAATTTCTTTAATCATGACTAATAGTTTAGGACTTAGTCTGTCGGGACCGACAGCTTTTGAGGTATCCAGCTTAGAAAGTATATCTAGAACGTCTTGAGTCGTTATTGTGATCATATTTAAAAAGTGTTCTGTATATAGGGATAAAGGGGGTAATGCCACATTTGACTCATCAATTGTCGCAATACTTGAAAAATAGTGATTTAAAAGATAAGCCTTTTCAATAAAGTCATAGGTAAATGCGCCGTCACCACGTTTTAAGGGGGGTATATCGCCAAAATTGGAGTTAGTATCTAACAAAAATGACTTGCTCAACTTCCACCACAATTTGGAACCTGTGCGTCCATTTTTAATTTTTTCTGCCAGTTTGATTTTGAATTCTTGTTTGGCTGTCCGAACTAAGGTGTTGACCGAATTTCTTTGTTTCTTAAAATTTGCAAGGTCCTGTACTTGTTTGGTTTTCCTTACTTTCTTATACAGTTTTTCTCTAATTCTCATCTCGTGTCTAATTTTGCTAGACATCCAGGCTTTATCATCTGGGTGGATGGTGACTGATTTGTTTGGTATGCTAGCATTGGCTGCATTAGTAATATTTGTAGTAATGGTTTGGCACCAGCTATCGACGTCATGCTCGTCGGAAAGGGTACTCCACGGAGCATTAGATATGTGGTTTCTAAATTTGATGAATTTGCAAGTTACTAACTATTCTGGTAAACTTTTTTTTAACTAATTCGACTGGCCGCTGTTGAGGCCCTCGATAGCGTCAGTTCACATCAACAGGTTTAGAAATGGAAAACAATGAGACATTTGGCATACACTATGAGAGACACACGGCATACACTCTCAGAGACACCCGGTATACACACTCAGAGGCGCGCACCTGGCATACACGCTTAGAGACACACACGCGGCATGTACTCTCAGAGACACGCAGCATTCCTTCTCAGAGACACGCGGCATATACTCTTAGAGACACGTACCCGGCATGCACGCTCAGAGACACGCGGCATACACACTCAGAATCACGTTGCATACACTCTTAGAGAGACGCCCTCGGTATGCACGCTCAGAGACACACACGCGGCATGTACTCTCAGAGACAGACACCCGGCATGTACTCTCAGCAAGACATGGCATAAACTCTTAGCGACACGCAGCATACACTCTCAGAGACACACAGCATACACTCACAGAGACACGTGGTATACACTCTTAGAGACACGTGACATACATTCTCAGAGACACGTGGCATACACTCTCAGAGACACACGGCATACACTCTCAGAGACACCTGGCATACACTCTCAGAGACACGTGGCATACACCCTTAGAGACATGCGGCATAAACTCTCAGAAACATGCGGCATACACTCTCAGAGACACGTGGCATACATTCTCAGAGACACACGGCATACACTCTCAGAGACATGTGGCATACACTCTTAGAGACACGTGGCATACAATCTCAGAGACACGTGGTATACACTCTTAGAGGCATGCGGCATACAACCTCAGAGATGTGCGGCATACAATCTCATAGACACGTGGCATACACTCTTATAGAAACGCGGCACACCCTCTCAGAGACACGTGGTATACAGCCTTAGAGACACGTGGCATAAACTCTCAGAGACCATGCAGCATACAATCTCAGAGATATGTGGCATACAGTCTTAGAGATATGCGGCATAAACCCTTAGAGACACGCGGCATAAACTCTCAGAGACATGCGGCATACACTCTCAGAGACACGTGGTATATACTCTCAGTGACACGTGGCATACACTGTCAGAGACACGTGGCATCCCCTCTTAGAGACACACGGCATACAATCTCAGTGATATGCGGCATACAGTCTCATATACACGTGGCATACACTCTTAGAGACACACGGCACACCCTCTCAGAGACACGTGGCATACACCCTTAGAGACACGCGGCATAAACTCTCAGAGACATGCGGCAAACAATCTCAGAGATATGCGGCATACAGTCTTAGAGATACGCGGCATACACTCTCATAGACACGAGGCATACACTCTCAGAGACTCGCGGCATGCACTCTCAGAGACACAAATAGTGATCAGTTTATCAAAGTGTTTGGGTGACTTTCTTCTAGTTCGCAGCTATCTGAATACGATCTCCAAGACAATAAAAGAATTTTGATTCTGGAGGAGAGGATTCTTGTTGTGAGACGCCAGTACACAAACGTTGCTTAGAGAGATATGTATATGTTACTAGACTATTATGTATGATATAAGAATCCTTAGTGATATCAGGGAAGCAGCTGGGTGTGTTAAAATATGGGCCAAATCGGATCAGAAGTTTTTGAGATACAGCTCCGGATACACGGACAGACACATAGACAGACAGACCCGATTCTATTACCGTCTTCTTCTTACGGGCCGAGGGTTATTAAAATACAGTCTGCTATATTTTGTAGGAGTTACGATGTAACAAGCATTCTAAGAATAGCACATACAATATCTAGCGGTGCAGAACTTGACATTATCAATTTAATTTCCAGTCACGACTGCAGTAATATTGCCGACCAGTTTCTGATAATAGGCGCAGAATGTATACCGGTTGATATCCTGAAAGTCAACTAGAAAACAACGTGTGCGTGTTAAGATCCTGAACGTTTCACAAGTTGCGTAGAGATTTTTAAATGAAAAAGGGCGGGCGGTTTTATAAACTATAACATGCCGTGAATCGAGCATCCGCTCCGTTACGAAGTAAATAGTTACCGCTGAAAACCCCTCAAGTCTTTTCAAGATCTATTCGCCAATCAATGGAGGGATGGCAATTTTAAAGCTCAAGGGTGGAACCCCCCCCCCCCCCCGCCCTCTTCTAAAACCCAGCAGAGCATGCAGTAAGTCGAAAATCGGTCTCCATCCTGATGTCGAATGTGAGCCTTAGAATACCATTCTAAAGTTTTAGCAACATCCGGTTATCAATAACGGTGGAATAGCGGTTTTAAAATTTAAGAATGATGCGCCCTTTAAAAGTCAGCAAGGTAGTGAATTGAAAATTGTTCTCCATAATGATCCATTAAGTGCTAACTTTGGTCGAGAAAATCAAAATATTTGCTTACTAAATGTCTGTTTGCAGGCGAAGAGAATATTTTCATTGACAATTTACAACTGGAATGGCTGTCTCGGTTATCGAGCCAGTTATTCCAGTGGTAAATTCAAAAAGGAGTCTTCACTTGGTCTGCAAATGGACGTTACTGAAGACCATTGGAGAGGCGGCATGATGGCCGGCCTCACCATGAAAGGGTTAAGCTTAGAATATCTTTCTCTAGTTGTATTGAAAGCATGTAATCAATAACGGAAGGGTAGCGATTTAAAAATTTAAGGGTGATGCGCCCTACTAAAACTAGCAGGGCAGTGAATTGAAAATCAGTCTCCGTATTGATGTCAAGAGTAATCCATAGAATATCCCTCTAAATTTGTATCGAGATCCGTTCAACAGCGGAGGAGAAGCGATTTAACAGCTCTGTTTTCAAAATATTCAACAGCGTCCCCGAATAGTTGTTGTGAAATTCAGATACATGGCATTTCAAGGGGTAAAGGTTTAATATAAGAATTGTGTTTTGTGTTGGTTAGTCAAGTCATTCTGAAGCCCGCAATACAGCTCAGAAATAATTTAACGCATTTAAAAAAACGTCACGACTATTGAATATAATAATCTAGCGCAGCAAAGGCTTCAAATCGAAATACGTAGAAAATATTCAACAGAGCATATCTTACATAGTTTTCAAAATTATACTAACTAACATGTTTCTGCGTTTGTGTAGAAAACGCGGTTAGCGTTGCATTCTCTGATGTTTCTTAATCCTTCTTGTGTCAACAGCGCCTCAAAGCGCTCAAAATACTACTTGATATATCAATATTTTTCAAGATATTTTCATTTTAGAAGACTGTTTTTGTAAATTTACCACTGAATCTTTTTTTTGCCGGTTTGACGATTAAAGGGGCGGGGCAATGGTAACCGAGAGAAGAGTATTTTTGAAAATTTACCACTGGAATGACTGGCTCGGTAACCGAGCCAGTCATTCTAGTGGTAAATATTCAAAAATACTCTTCTCTAGGCCTTTCAAATAGCCATGTCTGAAGACCACCGCAAAGTTGTTTTGGTCAGCTTTGGGCTAGGCACAGGGGAAAGAAAATGTATCTTGCTTTTTTTTATCTGGTGATTAGTAGTAGTAATAGTAGGAGTAGTAGTAGTAGTAGTAGTAGTAGTAGTAGTAGTAGTAGTAGTAGCAGTAGTAGTAGTAGTAGTAGTAGTAGTAGTAGTAGTAGTAGTAGTAGTAGTAGTAGTAGTAGTAGTAGTAGTAGTAGTAGTAGTAGTAGTAGTAGTAGTAGTAGTAGTAGTAGTAGTAGTAGGATTTATGTTACTAAAGTGACTCTGCTATCTATTCCTTACCTGTCTCGATTGATGTAAGTTCCAAAAGATAGCCTTTCTGTTTAAAGCCAGGTCCAGAATGCGACCCCAAATTTTTGACAACTGACCTTTATAAGCAGCCGATGGTATGGGTGGGTGAAGATCGGTGAGTGCGTGCGTATGTGAATCGCACACGTATTGTGGGAGGGGTATCAGTGGTTCGCGCATAGCATCATTATCCGGCAGTCGGAGTTAGACACTGCCTCGGGCAATACTCATTATAATGTAAATATCGTGGACACGAAGACAATGACAGGTAGGTAGGTATTCGTATAGCTGTCAGGCATCTGCTGTCGTAGTTGGTCCCCTTCTAACGAAAACTGGTTCTGAATAGATATTAATAAAGATACGGTCATCACGGTCATCACGAAATCAGAGAGGAATCTGGCGTATGTCCCTCACCTACCACCCCTACCGTAACTTACCAAGATCAAGTCGTTGATTCGCCCGATATACATATCTGTAGGGTCCCGTAAGGTCAATTATATATAGTACGCGATGGAGTAATATGAACAATGGCTCAAGACCACTCAGGGAATGCCGTGCACTATCGGCACGAATGGGGGTAGAGTCGTGTCAATTAATTCGAGTTATGGTATAGGTTTAACCAAATAGGATGATGGTTGCTGTTCCCGAATACAGGCATTCAATGTTACAGATGGTGCATATGAGCAATTATTGGACAGTAATGAATTGAATCACATATACTTGGCTCTGTCGCGATCGTAACCCTTTGATGGCGTCTGCATGCAGCATAAGTTTATGTTGAACAATGTCCTAGCTGTTGCTATCCTAACACAGACTTTGTCATCTTTGTGGGAACAAGAGTCGAGTCGCCAGCGGGTGAGCAAGCGACCTGGCAAGGTGGAGGGCGGTTCGGCCGGCCGGCCGGAAGCCGACAACGTGACCCGGTGGCCAGGCAGCCGGGCGGCTGCACAGCTGGGCTGACGGACATATTTGTTTGGCAGAAAACTCAGGTCTAACTGAAATGAATCTCCAAAATCTGATCAGAATACATATAGGAATTCCCATTGAGTCCTCCACCACCACCACCACCACCACCACCACCACCACCCCACCCCCTGGCGGCTCTAAGCTTACCTGTCTGGATTAAAACAATCTGTTGATCTTTGAATATACATGAACCACTAGAACATATAGGAAATAATACAATCACTGCTGACGTCATAAGTCATGGAAAGTATTAAATCGATATGAGACAACAACTTTCAAATGTACTTGACACTGATTTATGGCCGTAATTCGGAAGCGATCATCATTTTCTGTGAAACTCTCTCATATATTTTCTAACCACGTACTAAGCCACTAATTTGACTGGGTGGGCGATGTGGCTGTCATAGGCTCCCAGTCAAATTAGTTTCAAAACATGTAACAGCTTACCTGTATAGTTTTCTGGAAATTGACAGTCAATGAGTTCAGGGATCGATCGATGTCAACACGAGCGAGGTGTGGGTGGAGCTTAGCTAGAGATGGGCGGGGCATAGCTAAAACTGGAAAGGTCAATTGACGTACAAAATGGACTTCAGTCATATACCCTTGATGTATATCATCTGTTGACTAACCGCCTTTACATTGTAAAATACAGTCCATATCATATCGCCAGATGTGATTTGTTTGTATGAAGGCAACTACCATCTGTTGAGAAGAAAATCTATGAAGATTTCACACCTTCAAAGACTCTGACACCACAGGTACTAGAAAGCAAAAAAGAGAAAGTCAGCATATTGGAATGTGGTGTTGAAGAAATGTAGAATATTCTAGAAACGTGCAAGCACCTGAGCAAAGTTGATCTCCCTTCACAAGTTATATTCCGTGTATGTATTTGTCAACAGAGGAATTTACTTCTACCTACGTTAAGCTTCGCCCACTTTTTACGCGTGTCTGCATGTATCTGAATAGAGGAATCCAGTTTTAGATATTCCCCGCCCATCTTTAGCTAAGCTCCACCCACGCGTTGCCCGTGCTGGTATTGATCGATCCCTAAACTCGCTGACTATCAATTTCCAGAAAAATATACAGGTAAGCTGTTGAATATTTTGCAACAGCAGCAGCGCCTAGTCAAGTTTCAAAACATTGAACAGCATGTTTATTAAATTGTAAAGACATACAATTCGTACAACAACGCTTAGTCCGTCATCAATTAAGCATTCGTGACGAACTTAGCTACGTAATCCATGACGTGCCTGATTATGACGTCAGCATACATGTCACGTAGTTGGTTATGACTGACTGAAAAACTGGATTCATGAATTCTTTAAACCGTGAACTCTCAGGCTCAATTTCCAGATAAATATACAGGTAAGCTGTTGAATACGACATACAATTCAGAGACTTATGTGAGGAACTGTCAATTCAAACGCGTGGGAAAACACGTGTAACATATGGATGGAGCTTAGCCAGAAATGGGCGGGATATAGCTAGAAATGACTCCGTGCATTTCGGCACATTGTCTATAGACCTATATTATGGAATAAGATATCTAAAGAAAATTCATATAATGCCCTTAATTGTCGGTGACAATGTAATGCACCAGCGTCAAATTTATTCCCGCCGTGACCAATAACGCTGGACCAATATGGAATTCGATATCGGCGCACCCGTTTCCCAACGGTGCGGGTCCAGTATAACACTTGATATAAGCGAGCCAGTTGGTCAGCTTCGTAGGGGACTAATATTTAATTTGATATTGGCGTGCCCGTTGTTCAGTGGCGCAGGGGACCAATGGTGAATGCGATATTAGCACACGTATTGGTCAGCGGCACAGGGGGGGGGGGGGGGGGGTTGGGGTGGTGAGGGGGGTGGGGGGCAATATCAACTGATAAAATTGTGCTGAGAGGAGATAAAATCAAATTACAAACCTTTCTGATTCCATGCTCGTATAGGCTTCGTACTCGATATTCACGCAACTATGGAGACAAAACCACTTTACCTTTCTATGATCTGTGCTATATTGTGTTATTGTTACAAGGGTCTAATCTATTCTGTGCATTATCTATCTGCGCTATTGTGGTATACTTCTTCTGCACTTACCGCCGCCGCCGCCACAACCACCACCCCCACCTTCACGACCACGGCCACCATCATATAAATCATCACCAACACACACAAACACACCATCATCACCAGCCCCACCACCATCACCACCACTACCACCACTATCACCTCCACCAGCACCACCACCACCACCCCCACCACCACCACCACCACCACCAACTGCAACAACAACAACAACAACAACAACAACAACAACATCATCATCATCATCATCATCATCATTATCATCATTGTCAATATCATTTTCATCGTCATCATATCATTATAGCCAACACCACAACCATCGCCATCATCATCATCATCATCGTCGTCGTCGTCGTCGTCGTCGTCGTCGTCGTCGTCGTCGTCGTCGTCGTCATCACCATCGCAGCAACACCATGACGATAAAGACGACGGGCCGGTGACACCCGCAACACCATGACCACCCACATCAAGATGACGCACACATTCATAATGGCTCAGTACACACACACTCAATAACTCGCAAGGGACAGGTTATCAAATGACAGTCATAATAAGAAATGATTATTTACAATATTCGCTGATTCGTTGGATATTTGTATCTACCCGAAAATGCACATTTGGAGTGATTAATGTCTGGATAATTTAGCCCATCCTTCGCTTTTGGGCAATATACCTTAAGCGCTTGGTGCACAATTTAGCTTGATGATGATGATAATGATAATAATTATGAGTAAATGTTGTCTGCAGCTGCAAGTAAAACGTCTCTCAGCTGTAATCAGTCTTTACAATTTTTTCCATTATGGCTTGTTCGTTACGAATATCTTAAACCCACTTTACGCTAATTTTGCCTACGTTTTTCTTGATATGGCAAAACACATAACATGTGTTTGATAAGGCGTCCTTTGCGTACCTAATATATGTTAACACTCAGCTCTGAGAATGGGCCTTTCCAAGTTTATCCATCGATCATATGACGTCATATGACGTCATAACCAACTAAGTGACGTGCATGTTGACGTTATAATCATTACGTCATAAATGATTCTATTTGGCCCGTCTTTAACTCTTAATAGTCGGACACGTTGTACGAATTGTATGTCTCTACTATTTAATAAACATGCTGATGAATATTTTGAAACAATCTGACTGGGCACTGCTGCTGCCATGGCAGCAACAGCACCAAGACAAATTATCCTCAAAATATCCAACAGCTTACCTGTATAGTTTTCTGGAAATTAATATTCAGAGAGAGCGTGTATCGATTGATCCCAACGCGGGCAAGGCATGTTTGGAGCTTAGCTAGAGATGGGTGAGCATGGCTAAAACATGATTCCTCCATTGAAGCTCCGTTGTTTCATGACGTTCGATTTCAATCTTGCAGAGATCGCAGTGGTTTCATAGAAATATTGATGTTAGCATACATTGTAACCAAACAGCCTTCTCTTCTAAAACTTCCCTGTCCGTTTCCAATAAATCTGTCAACTTGTGGTCGCATTTGACAGAACATTACTAATGCCGGCCAGACCTCGATTTCCCTCAGATTAGATCGAAGTCCCGGATGTTTCTCGGGCTCAGGCAGTTTAATGAGCATGCCATTTCTCACACGGCATCTCTGGGGTAGGTATTGGCTAGAAGGCTGAGTTGATGACGTGGGTAGTTGGTGCTGAGATAGTATAACCTGTATACGTGGAGATGTCCCCATCTGTTGCCATCTGACTCACAAAGGACCATTCATTAGGGCCATTATTGCTTCCGTTATTTGGTGTTGCTGGGTTCTTAGCTGACTATCAAATTGACATAGTGACGCATCTTTTTTATCGGTAATCTGATCTCTGAATAATGGACCTTTCCGGTTTTAGCTGTTCCCCGCCTATCTCTAGCTAAGCTCCACCCACACCTCGCTTGTGTTGGGATCGATCGATCTCTGAACACCCTGACTATCAATTTCCAAAAAAATGCACATTTAAGCTGTTGAATATTTTGAAACCAATTTGACTGGGTTCTGTTGTTGCCTACGGTAGCAACAGGACCCAGTCAAATTAGTTTCAAAATATTCAACAGCATGTTTATTAAATAGCAAAGAATTACAAAGACATACAATTCATACAACGTGTCGGACTATTTGAGATTTGGTGACGGTCTATATGGAACCCTTTGTGACGTAATGATTATGACGTCATCATACGCGGGCTGATCTGATTATGACGTCATACGAGATCTGATGGTGAATGGATACTCTGGAACGGTGAATTCTCTGGTTGTCTCAGCTTTCCCTGAACAGAAACGAAGCAGTGTCCATCAGAGCAGTACGTGGTTGCTGCCCTATGAGCATTGTTAATACTTTGGCTGTTCTGCCCATTGTACAAATTACTCCATCGCAGATGATATTATTTACAAGGTCGTCTACGGTCTTGATGGCGATTTTTTATAAACGTTCGCAGATTTAGCTTATGACTTCATATTCATCACGGTTGATTAAACGCTTTCAGAAATAACTGGGAAGTGAGAAGCTCTTTCCGTTTGAGGAGAGAGATTACATGGACATGTTTAGGTTACTTGGATGGCGTTGAGTTGATTTTACCACTATAGGTATCCATTTCTAGCTATGCATTCCTCAAGGCCACTACTGAAGTTATTCTTCGTGGGCTTTGGCAATAGAGGAATCAAATCTCCCAGCCAAGGATATGGCGTCATAATTCATCACGTCAGAGGTAAGCTGACGTCGCAATCAAATACGGCTTGAATGGTATAGTTAAGTCCGCCAGGAATATTCAATAGTCCGTCAGTTGTACGAATTGTACAACTCTTTTCGATTTAAAAGCCGTTCCGTTGAATATTCTGAAACTAATTTTACTGGACGCTGTTGCTGCAATCGGCACCCAACCAGTCAAATTGGTTTCAAAATATTCAACAGCTTACCTGCGTAGTTTCCTGAAAATTGAGGTTAAGGGAGTGCAGAGTTCGATCAGTCCCAACCAGGGCAAAGAGTGGGCGGAGCCTGACTATAGATGAGCGGGCGTAGCTAAACGTGTGTTCATCCATTAAAGGTTCACATCAGCAATAGGTTTCAGCAGCACGATTTCTCACATCATTCCAATATATATATTCATTTACTAACATCGCATACCATGAAGAGAGGGATACAATATGTTATTCTGACGTCATAATCAGATAGTTCACATATTAGCTGATGTCACAATCAAAATGACGTAGCTCCGTCCCAAAAATCAAAAGGTCTGGTATTAAATTATACGAATGGTGTGTGTTTTGATGAATTTACAATTTAATAAATGAAAGTGCCCGATTTGTATGTCTTTGCTGAAGATACAATTTAATTTTTTTAAGTTATGCTGGACATTGTGAAACTACTTTATTTGGGAGGCCCCAGTCAAATTAATTTCAAAATATTCAACAATCTACCTGTATAATTACCTTGAAATTTAGATTCTGTGAATTCAGGTTTCAAAGTTTCTAATCGATTCGGCACGCGTAAAATGTGGGCGGAGCTTATCTAGAAATGTTGGCCGTGTGCATGAGCGTGTGCGCGCACGTGCGTGCGTGTGTACATGCGTGCGTGCGTATGTGCGCGAGTACGCACGTGCGTGCATGCGTGCGTGCGTGCGTGCGTGCGTGCGTGCGTGCGTGCGTGCGTGCGTGCGTGCGTGCGTGCGTGCGTGCGTGCGTGCGTGCGTGCGTGCGTGCGTGCGTGTGTATGCTTTAGTTATGTTCTGGTTCATGTTCTGCATCTGCCTAGTCATGTAGATTGCGTTCAATCGCGTGTTCGCGTCTGCCTAATCCAGTTACATTGATTTCAAAATATTCAATATATTTGTTTATTTGCCGTGGTATGAAATATATTTCACATTCCTAAAATGAGTTTGTCATGAGATTTGCTACTCTAAATTATTTCATTGTATCCTATCCCAACAATTTTTATTTTCTTTCAGTGCTTTTGCAAAGGTGAGTATCTGGCAAGCTATATGATATTCACGCGCCATATGCGTCAAATACGTTTTACTACGTATCAAATTTCGCCATTCATTTGCAGAGATTAATTTGTTCATTTTCTCAATAAATTTCATTCCTACAAATATTCCTGCCGCGAAACAGAATGGATATTCGGCGTATACAGGTATAATACATTTTTAATACGCATGTACGCATCTAAATCAGATGAATGTAAATTTAATAAATTTAAATGTCTAGAATTGATCGCACCTAGGAAAGTATCATTTCGCCCACCTGAGTTGTAGACCTCTACACGAAAAACGTGAAATTCAAAACCCTCAGATAACCTACAAACAGTATTTGACTGAATGACTTTTTCCACTGATTCTAAAATTATGTCAGGCGTAATTTCATTCCATAGCCTAAAATCCATCGCTATCGGCATTTCCAAAGAAGGGTGTATCAACTCGATTCTCACGTGATCATTCGGCTGAACATTGCTATATTCACTATACGTATCGAGCAAAGATTGAAAGACGCCTGACACGAACTCAGAATGAGAAAGTGGTGTATCGGCTATAACTTTTAAAAGATACATTATATTCAGTACCTTCGAGATGAAACTTTTTACTACGGTATTTGCGCACAGTCTCAACATATATATAGTCGGTATAATCAAATACCGACCCTCCGATTGGAGCATACTCATAATGTTGCAAATAACGATTAAGTAGATCATCTGTAAGCACTATATTCTCTGATATACATCGACTGATTTCATCAGTGATGAGACTAATTTCATCTGCCGAATGATTTACACGCGTGTCAATAAGAGTTTGATCAGTAGGAACATCGATGCGATAAGCGTAATCGTTAGGAAGGTATGCTAAATCCAGAGATAAGTCATTGGCAGAAGGCACAATACAGTCCTGAACTGGCACATTGTCACATAAATTTAGGTCGGAATCATTAGGAAGGCATGCTAAATCCAGAGATAGGTCATTAGCAGAAGGCACAATACAGTCTGGAACTGGCACGTCGTCACATAAATTTAGGTCGGAATCATTCGGAAGGCATGCCAAATCCAGGGATAGGTCATTAGATGAAGGCACAATAAAATCAAGAAGGGATGCATCGTCAAATAAATTTAGGTCGGAATCATTCGGAAGGCATGCTAAATCCAGAGATAGGTCATTAGCTGAAGGCACAATACAGTCAGGAACTGGCACATTGTCGCATAAATTTAGGTCGGAATCATTCGGAAGGCATGCTAAATCCAGAGATAGGTCATTAGCTGAAGGCACAATACAGTCAGGAACTGGCACATTGTGGCATAATTTAGGTAGGAATCATTCGGAAGGCATGCTAAATCCAGAGATAGGTCATTAGCTGAAGGCACAATACAGTCAGGAACTGGCACATTGTCGCATAATTTTGTGGTCGGAATCATTCGGAAGGCATACTAAATCCAGAGATAGGTCATTAGCAGAAGACACAATACAGTCAGGAACTGGCACATTGTCGCATAAATTTAGGTCGGAATCATTAGGAAGGCATGCTAAATCCAGAGATAGTTCATTAGATGAAGGCACAATACAGTCAGGAACTGGCACATTGTCGCATAAATTTAGGTCGGAATCATTCGGAAGGCATGCTAAATCCAGAGATAGGTCATTAGCTGAAGGCACAATACAGTCAGGAACTGGCACATTGTCGCATACATTTAGGTCGGAATCATTCGGAAGGCATGCTAAATCCAGAGATAGGTCATTAGCTGAAGGCACAATACAGTCATGAACCGGCACATTGTCGCATAAATTTAGGTCGGAATTATTCGGAAGGCATGCTAAATCCAGAGATAGGTCATTAGCTGAAGGCACAATACAGTCAGGTACTGGCACATTGTCGCATAAATTTAGGTCGGAATCATTCGGAAGGCATGCTAAATCCAGGGATAGGTCATTAGATGAAGGCACAATAAAATCAAGAAGGGATGCATCGTCAAATAAATTTACGGCGTAATCATTAAGAAAGCATGCTAAAACCTGAGATAGGTCATTAGCAAAAGGCGAAATACAGTCTGGAACTGGTGCAACGTCAATTTAGATTACATCGGTAGAATAATTAGGATCAATTATGTCACAATCATATGAGGATAATTGAAAAATGATGATGGTACGGGACTCAGATCAGGAATAGCTAGTTCAGTTCTCGTATGATCGGTTAGAACATCAGTAGAAGCAGGTTGTGTAGGTATGATTACGTCATAATCATATAAATGATATGGATAATTGAAAAGGCTCTACTGCTGTTACGTAGATTTTAAGCAGGCATTTGATACGGTATGGAGAACTGGTCTGTGGTACAAGCTAATTAAATGCAATATAATAGGAAAAAACTTGTACATAACATGTATAAATCTATTAAAGCCTTTGTTAGCCTCAACCATGTTCATGTTCATGTTCACTTTATTTACATCCAGGCTATTACAATAGCATATGGAGGTAACAACTTGTAATTATACTGTTCTTGGCAGTGGAGTTTGTTATACTAATTAAGTCGTTAAGACTAATATTATACAACAATCAAATTCCTATTAATACTATTATTAATATCACCATCATCATCACCACAACAATAATCTTCATTATCATCAGTACTAGTTATGTCGCGTGGTGATTCAGAGTGTATGATTTGCAATATTGGGGTACGGCAAGGCGAGAATCTCTCACCTTTCCTATTTTATATTTTCTTAAACGACATAGAGGAATATCTACACGACAATGAATCTTTTGGTCTTACATCTATTAATGACGTGGCAGAGGAGAATCTAAATCTATGTATACGCCTCGCCATACTGTTATATGCCGACGACACAGTCATAATGGCAGAAACACCAAAAGCATTGCAACACGCACTAAATATTTTTCATAATTATTGTATCCATTGGAAGCGACAAATAAATACTACAAAACAAAAGTAATGAGAAAAATCAACAACCCACTTACGTTCTTAATGGGAGGGCAGGAGCTTGAAATAGTCGATGAATACATCTATCTCGGAATTCAAATGAAGTCAAATGGTACGTTTTCAAGTTGCAAAATTCGAAACTGTAACAGGGAACAAAAGCCATGCGTGCATTAATCACGAAGATCAAAGAACACGATATCCCAATAGATCTACAAATTGTACTTTTTGAAACAATGGTAGTGCCTATTCTTTTATATGGATCAGCAATATGGGGCTTCAAAAACACTAGCTTAATAGAATCATGTCAATTGGAATTCTTTAAATGTATACTAAATCTAAAGAAAAGCACACCTAATGCCATGGTGTATGGCGAACTAGGAAGAATGCCACTTGACATCCAAATACAATGTAACATGATACGATTTTGGGCCGGGTTAGTAAATGGAGGTTATGGAAAATTAAAGTCAATGCTTTTCTTCACGTGTCTGGATTGTATGTCAAGAACCCAAATCCAAGTTAAATGGATGAATAAAGTGATAGCCATTCTAGGAATAACGGGACAATCGGACATATTCTTGGCAGAAACTGTAAACACAAAACAGGTAATTCAGCGAACAAGACAAGCTTTAGAGCATCAGTATGTAGAAAAATGGACACAACTCATAAATGATTCAAAACGGCTAACGTTCTATAAAGAGATAAAAACAAAATTTGAATTCGAAGACTATTTTTAAATATTACCATATAGAGAAGCTATAACCTTTTGTCATTTCAGAACATTGAACCATCAACTCGCAATAGAATCTAAAAGGTGTGTGGGTATTGACAGGGTGGAACGACTTTGTAATATATGCAACGTAGTAGAAACAGAAATACATTTTCTTTTCTGCTGCGAACGATACACAAAAGAAAGAACACAATTTATACCTGATTACTATGTAAGGCAGAACACAACAGAGAAAACTCAAGGCCTGTTTGCGATCTGTAACAAACCAATACTGAATAGGTTATGCAAATATCTGCGGCTCTCAAAGAAAAAAGACAGATCCGCTCAACAACACCAACATCAACATCAACAACAACAACAACGACGACGACGACGACGACGACGACGACGACGACGACGACGACGACGGCAACACCAACGATGACAACGACAACTACAACATTAGGAGCACCTCGGACACACACCTCTGTACCACGACCAACGCAACCACCACGGCTCCAGCACCAATATGCTACAATCACCACCACCACCACAACAACGACAGCGACAATGTAATCGACAAGAACAAAGATGTTGACAACTACCGCCATAGTATAAATATATATAATAATAATGTCTACCCCATATGCTGTGTAAATTGCCTGGGTGAATAAAGAAAACTGAAACTGAAACTGTTAGCAATACGACACTCGATCCATTTCGCAATGACATAACGATTTCGACGCAACAATCCCGATCATTGACATATAACGTATGTAGGACATGTTCCATGATTATAGGTTTAGGGTTCCCTGTTTCATTTGAGCATGTGACCTATCCGACCGTCCTGTCCCGAATGTGTAGATACATTTGTCTCTGAGTGGGTAGCATTAGCATTCTGGTCCTAGCATCTTCAACGTTGATATTATGGTCAGACGAGTTCACGCTGTGATTACAAACTCTTCTAAGGAAGGTATGATATACACAATTCTTTTTAAACAACCAAGAGTAATAATTTGCATTGCCAAAATTAACCACTCTTTCGCCAACAGCGCCTCAAAGCGCTCAAAATACTATTTATTGCAATTAACCATTTAATTGGCAATACATTTTAAGGAAATTTATATTTTTTCAGTCATAAAGATTATTTTTGTAAGATTATAACGAAAAATAGATTTCTGTTATCCTTCAAAGGGACATTCATCAAAAGTGTAATGGTCTAGAAAATTCAAATTTCTGCTTAGCCAGTGTATAATTGCAGACCAAGAAGAGTATTTTTGCAAATTTACCACTGGAATGACTGGCTCGGTTACCGAGCCAGTCATTCCAGTGGTAAATCTTCAAAATTATTCTTCTCTTAGCCTGCAAATTGACATTTCTCAAGATCACTACAGATATCGTTTCTACCAACTTGACCATTAAAGGGTTAAGTTGACACAAGAGTGGTTAACCACGCCGATTCAAGTAGACAGTATATAGGCCTGAATGTTTGCATATGCTATGTGTATAAGCATTATACCACAGAGCAACAAGCTACATGACTCTGTGTATAATCCCATATATTCTTTTCCAAATAGATGTTTTCAGTAAGAACGGTCATACTTCAAAATAGTGACTTTCTGTGCCTGACCCAGAGAGTGTGAACTAATGGAGTTGGATGAGGGTGGGGATGTAGGTGATCTGTCACACAATTATCTGACACAAATTACGTCAGTTATTTAGCTGTCATCACAATCACATGTCCGCCACGAATGTAGAAACGGTCATGCAATACGCGCCTGAATTGTATTTCTTTGGTGAATTAACAATTTTGTATACATTCCATTGGATATTTTTGAAATTAATTTGCCGGAGAGGTGGTGTTGCCAATAATAACTTCCCTGTATAGTTAGTTACCTTGAAATTGAAGTGTTGGAGTCTATTAAAACGGACATATACAGCTAGAAATGGGCGGAGCATAGATAGAAATGGACGGGCCATAGCTAAAACGGAGCCTTCTATTGATTTCCACCTTTAGAGCTTTACTAAGCAATACCCAAACTCAAACTGCGAGTATATGGAAAGTAGGATATACGTCAACCCCAACTCGAGAAATAAATATTTGATCCTAGGGACAAGCATAAAGCCAACAGGTGCAGGTGTACTTCTTAACTGTTACCTCATGAATTTCCGCAGACGACATTTTCCATGGAGTTTAACTCTGAAACCGTTGAATATTTTGAAAACAATTTGACTGAAACTTGTTGGTGGTTAGGCACCAACAAGTTTCATTCAAAATGTTTTCAAAATAGTTAGCAGGTCCAAAGTCACCGCCAATTAAATTTATAGCGTGGTGGCCAGCAGCAGTGAGATACTCAAGTTACGACATTGATGTCAAGATGTAACATAGGGTTTCATGCTAGTATGGCAGTCCTAGCGTGTAAGGCTTAGCTAAAATATACAATCATAAAACCTATTAAATTCTCATTACCAGCTTATTCGTCTTAATTAACGGGTCCTATGCAGCTTACAGTACATTACCCAGAGTTCACCCGCAGCATCGATTCAGAACATGATTGATGGCGTACCTTGCGGTTTCATAAAGAGTTCTTAATTTTATGCATGGAAATTATGTTAATTAAGCGTGAAATTTAAACGGATAGATGCGGCTTTGTATGATAGGTTTTTTATTTTAAAAAACAGTACGCCCAAACCTAAGGGCGAAAACAGACATCGAGATAATGCATTCGAATTTTCGCCTGTCAAAAAGTCAAACGGATCTTTTTGAATTTTGATTTCTTTAAAGATAAACCAGTTTTTTAGCCACTAACTGTTCTAAGTGAGAATAGCGAGTATCTAGAGGCCACGTAACGCTAAAACAACGATTCGTGCTTATTTTGTAAACGCTCTTGCTGTTGTCTACATACGCAACAGCTTTCTGCAACAACATGCTTAAAACGGCTATCCCTGTCCACCCGAATCAGATCCAGCTCCTTTGAATAATCCGAGAGTTATCTCCAGCAGTAGATTTTGCTGTTTCCCTGCTGAATGTCTGCAGACGACATTTTCCATCAACTCTGGATCTACTGACTATGTTGAAAACAATCTGACCGAAAGTTGTTGGTAGCTAAGCCACCAACAACTTTCAGTCAAATTGTTTTTAAAATATTCAGCAGATTCAGAGTTATTTCCCATTGAGATTCTTGTCTGTGGCTTTCAGCAGTCATATATAGTTAATTTAACAGTTTTATCGTCTCAGATCAGAAACAACAAATTCTTTAGGAATCGAACATGTATACAATATATGAATTAATGTATATGCTATTAAATATTTTGAAACTAATTTGACTGGGATCAATAGCAGAAAACATGTTCCAGTCAAATTAGTCGCAAAATGTCTACCATTCATATATGGTTTTATTACAATTATGATATTGGAATATTTTATTGAAATTCCGTCGCTACTGGTTTGATGTGATGAACAATTTTAATTAGAAAACGCTTTGTTAGCCTAGTAGATCTGCAGCTGCCGCTACATTCGTTTCTTTTCCACGTTCTAGTTCTAGGCTAAATCCATTTGGGTCTTCGTCAACGACAGACAGCCTGATTCGATATATGTGTAACTATAAAGATAGAACATGAAGTGGCATGCCATTCTTTCCTTCAATTACAAAGCTAAAATAGCGTCTTAAATATCTTTAAAAGGTGCATTTATTCACACGAATATGGTTAAAAATAAAATTGTTAAAATCGTATACTTTTATGGGATTTAAATTGTGTGCCTAAATGTAATGAAACGATACAGATGATAGTTTCATTCCCTATGAATTAATAGGGGTGGGGGGGGGGGGCTATAGTGTTTTATTTGTGAAGTTGAATTATGAGTACGTGTCTTTAATTCAATTACATAATTACAAAATTGTATTAATTTAAACGTAATGAAATCATCATATGTTAAGATTTATTTCGCTTCATTACATCTAGGCACAGAATTGAAGCCTCCAAAGGTAAATAATTTTAACAATTTTATTTTCAAGCATTTTGGTGTGAATATGTACCTTTAACTGATACTCTTGTGCTATAGAATTCGCCATTTAATGACTAAATTTGATCAAAAACTCTAAACACTTACTTACTGTGTGCCGATTTGTGGGCCAAGAGAAGACCGTTTTTGACAATTTACTACCGGAATGACTGCCTCGGTTATCGAGCCAGTAATTTCAGTTGTAAATTTGCAAAAATAGTCTTCTTTCAGCCAGCAAATGGCCATTCCTCAAGCGGGGTTTGGTCGGATTCGCCATTAAGGGGTTAGCAGATTTTGTCTGCCCATATAACTCAGAAATGTGGTTTATTAAAATAGCGCGCTTTCCTACACTCATTTTCAGATCACGTACAGTGCTAATGTCTAATAGCAATGTGATTATAAACTATGGAGATGGTAAAACAACTGCGCGAATGGTCATTAAGTCGGGCTAGGCATTAGGCCACTATATCATTATAATGTTCAGATGCAACAGTGCTTAGTAGGCCTAAAGGGTAGTGTATAAACCCTTTTGTGTCAACTTAACCGTGTAATGGTCAATACGACTAAAACGGCATCTGCAGCAGTCTTGAGGAATGTCCATGTGAAGATCATTTGAAGGCCAAAATGTACCACTGACTGACTGACTGACTGACTGACTGACTGACTGACTGACTGACTGACTGACTGACTGACTGGCTCGTTAACCTATGGCTCTGAGTTCCAGGCATTCCATCGATAGATTTTTTTTTATAAAGTCTTCTCTTAGACACTGTTCAAGACAACAGTTAAGGCAAAAAGGTGATATGTCATTGGTAAATGTAAAAAAAATGTCTTTTTGACCAACGAGGATTAAAATTTAAAATTGTCTTGAAAGATTTTGAGCATTTAAAGGTTAAGTGTGTTGATGACTTTAAGGAGACACAACCACTTCACTGCATAGACTAAAGTAAACTGAAAAAGTTGTCAGACTCAATTAAGCATTGCCACTACCCGTGATGAACGCATAGTATATGTGTAATATCCTGGCACACCTGGCCGTCTGGGCCGAAATTCTTGTCATCTGGCTGTGCCACCCACCTAGATGCCGCTGGCTAGAATAAGGACTCGAGCCGTCCCAATAGATCGCTGTTCCACCCACGGCTTTCTTTTACCCTCCGGTAGTCAGACCGGATTTCCATCCTTCAATGAACGATTGTGTCACTATATGGCCCAGTGGCTTATATATCATCATTCATAACCGCTCCTTCATTTCATCTCACAATCAATGCAAGACGCGAAATAATAGTGGAACAATCTGTAGCTTGCAGGCGAAACTTATCCTACTTGGGCCGTGGGTGCGGTGGGTGTATGGGGAGGGTAGAGACGGGGAAGAATACTTTTAGCTTTAAGCGATCACGTAATCGACATTGCAACCAATTAAAACCGTGTTGAACTGGCTCAATCGATTATCGACTTAAATGCATATACTCACTGTGTCTCTCTCTCTCTCTCTCTCTCTCTCTCTCTCTCTCTCTCTCTCTCTCTCTCTCTCTCTATCTCTCTCTTTCTTTCTCTCTCCCCCCTCACCTTCCCCCCTCCCCTCCTTCCCTCCCTCCCTCACCCTCCCTCCCTCCCCCATCCCTCACCACCTTCCAAATCTGGCGAATAGCAAATGAGAATCGAAGATTGGAGTGAATATTTTCGCAAAACATTATGCATTCCAAATCACCTTTCCAAGGTTACCATCGAGCATATGACGTCATATGGCGTCATAATCAACTAAGTGGCGTGTAGGATGACGCCATAATCATGGCTTCATGAATGACTCAATATAGCCCATCTTAAACGCGTAATAGTCCAACACGCCAACCAGTCAAATTAGTTTCAAATTATACAAAAGCGTATCTGTACAGTATTCCTGAAACTATAGTCAAGGAGTTCAGGGATCGATCGATCCCAGCACAAGCGTGATGTGGGTGGAGCCTAGCTAGAGATTGGAGGTCCATTCTAATCTCGAACTAGATTAATCGGTCGATGTCGCGTCATCGCACACCCCACAACCCAGCCTCGGGGGCGCTGACAAATGTAGACGTTCTTTCGCACTCCGTAATCATATGGGTAACTTACATACCAAATTTGGTTGAATTCCGTCCAACAGTGTCAGAGGAGCTGTATTACAATCAATTTCACGACCTTTTGATGCCATCCCATACCCTTGGGACGGTGCCAACTGTAAATGTGCTCATCCACTCCACATTGATATGGTTAACTCACATACCAAATTTGGTTGAATTCCGTCCAATGGTTTCGGAGGAGATGCGTTAAATCAATTTCCCCGGATTAAAATTTGACAGGTTGACCCCTCTCCCGCCCCCTGAGGGCGGATCCAAATCTAAACGACCTCTTGCACTCCGCAATCATATGGTACCTCAGATATCAAATTTGGTTGAGTTCCGTCTAACGATTTCAGATGAATTAGATTACAATCAACTTCATGACCTTTTGACCCCATCCACCACCCCATGGGGGCGGGACCAAATGTAAATGTCCTCATCCACTCCACATTGATATAGGTAGGTGACATACTAAATTTGCTTAAATTCCGTCCAACAGTGTCAGAGGAGTTTGACTTTTTTACTTTTTAACCATCATCCCACACATACCCCTGGGAGCGGGGCCAAATGCAAATCTGTTCATGTATTCCACATTGATATGGGTAACCCACAGTCCACATTTGGTTGAATTCTGTCTAATGGTTTCGGAGGAGACGCATTACAATCAATCGCCATAGTTTACAGTTTGACCTTTTGACTACTCCCCCACCCCCTGTGGGCGGAGCCAAATTTAAATGGGCTCTTGTACTCCGTAATCATATGGGTAACGCAAATATCAAATTTGGTTGAGATCCGCCCAACTAACTCAGCATATCGTCGGCATATTCCATCTCTAGCGGCATACCCAGTATTGATACTGGGGTTTGGTCTTGTGGAACTTTCCCGCACGGATTTCAATGCAGCAACAAGGTAACAGGTAAAAAGCACAAGAGATAGACCATCTACCTCTGGGGAGCCGATTGCTGTCTGAAACTCTACAGACTTCACTGACTTGACTCGCACTCTCAGCTTGGTGTCTGCAAGCAGTAGTATCACTAGTCATAGCTCATCGTCATTGCAACTGGCCTGGTATAGTACATTTAGGATCTTTGAGCGTTTAATTTCGCTGATAGTCAGTGTCAAGTTAAACAACAATGAGTAAATATACTGAAATTAGATAATTACTTATTTTTATATCCGTTGTTCCGGGGTAATTCTTGAAACTACTTTTTCAATTAAAACAGAAAGTCTATTTTCACTTTCTCCACTATATTTTCATAGGCCTATGTTGAATGAGATAAGTGCACAAATAAACACTGTTATCTTGAAGTCAATATCCCCTATACCTACTACTAAAAATCCTACTGGTTTCAATTTGCCACGAATGAATGTTAATTTATACACGGTGTCTCTTGTATGCAATTTAGCCAGACCAGTTAATCCACAAATTGGCTTAGGCAATAGTAAAGCACCATGGCAGTTAAACTTGATTTAAGTCCTTTAAAGTTTCTGAAGCCGAAGAGAGCCATGTTGTCCATTGATTAGACCAATTTTGTAATATGCCAGGAAAACAATAAAGAAAAATTATGCACTCATATATCAGCTGGCATTGAATCCATACTATCATCTTCACGTGCTCGTCACGGTATATCTCTTCAGCGACTTGCGTCAGAGCTTGATAAACAGCCTTCTCGCGATGCCAGTTTCATGTAGCCGTAGCTATTATCAAACTTTGATTAATAAATATAACATTGCTTATGCTAGTTCAAAAGATAATACAGAAGGCTCCTCATCACAGTCTCCTAAAGAAAACGGGCCCGTTACACAAGCACAAACACTACAACTGGCAGATTGGTTTGCCATTCAAGAAAGAGATATAGTATTCATATATTCAGACTCTTATTTGTCAAGGAAATCTGTACCAAGCAGCACATGCTCGCAATGACTTTTTTATACCTGCCAAAATTGAAGAAGGTTTAATCGCCTTAGATGTCATTTATCACAAGTCTTTTATAGCCCGCTATACCAGCAAACATCAGCAAGGTAGAAAAGACAAATAAATTGGAAAACATACATCAAACGGCTTTCTTGGCATTGATAGCAGAGATTAACGAAAACTTTAAAGAGGGTAACGCATATAAACTAAATGCGATCGTGACACAATTTTAGGATTTCTTGCCAGCAGATAGTGCTGTCAAAACCTACCGAGATGGAAAACTTATTAGCGTATTTGATGAAGCACTATGGTGATAAGATTGTCATAAATACTCAGCATGGCCAATCGAAGTCAAACATCGTGATAAGTAGTAGTATGACATTGGAAGATGCTGTGCGTGCTTTTTTCACAACTGAAGGAAGATTCTAGCTGCACACAGATGCCTTTATGTTCATCTGAAGAAACTACTAATCTGATGAATGTGTGAAACTGCTTCATTCTGCCATTGGTATGTTTAGAAAGGCCAGAAAAGAAATAAAACCGCAAAGTGATTACGACGCAGTAGCTGAGATGAGTCTAAAATCATCTGAACAGTTTGTGTTGTGTCTGTTACAGAAAGCCTTTCTCTGGTTGTTAAGAGCAGAAGTATTTATTTGTGGTGACACAAACTATCAGCCATCAGAAAAATCACAGCGCAAAGTATTAACATTGGCAGAAAGTGGCAACAAAGGATTATCACTCCTCTTCGTGTAGGACTTGCAGCATAGCTATAGCATGACCATCGGAAAAGAGATATTATAGCTGTTCTGTATTCACATGGTTTCTGTATTAGCTATGATAATTAAAGGTGTTTCTTAACTAGCTAGGCTAATGATGAACTGGAAAGAATACAAGAAATATATATACATGTCACATGGTTTAATTTCGAAAGAGAACGGTGGTAAGTTGATCCAAGATCTTGGGGTGGCAAAATTGCAGTGAATCGAGTTGATGGAAAAGGCAGATTCCATTCCATGGCCTGTGTTAGCATTCAGAATCCGTCTGTATGTAGCAGCAGCAATGAGGCAGTAGAAAAAGAATGAAAATTGGGCATGAAGAGTCGGTCTTCTTTACCTGTGATGATGCCGTGAAGCTAAAGACAGCATTGTATGTATGGTTACTGTATTCTTCCGCTGTAGTAGTAGAAACATCCAACAGCTGCAATCAGTCCTTCTTCAATTTTGCCCACTGTGTCTATTCCTCAGCCGTAATTCTTAGCTTCCTCAGGTCCATTCTTGACTTGAGTATACCGAGTCTGGCTTTCTTGAGGTCACCTCGTAGCATGCTTAGCAGATTTATGCAATGACGTCCTCTCCTGGCTTTGTATTTGCTGGTTGCGAGTAGGGCAAATTCCAAGGCGCTCTGTGCTGGTGTCTCTTCTGGCATCCTTAGCACATGGTCAAACATGGACCATCTTTGCTGGGTGACTTTTACAGACAGCGGCGACGTATTACACATCTTGTATAGTGCATCATTGGAAATTATGCTGTCTGGCCATCGGTGTCCAGTAATGGTGCGTAGGTGTTTGTGGTGGCAGGCATCGAGTTTGTCTAGAGCTGCCTTTTGAGCTGCCCAACTGTTACATTTATACAGCATCAAGGATACACAGGTTGCATTGTATAAACATAGCCTTTTAATTAAGTGCATCTTTGATATACGAATCGATAGCTTCCAGAAAGACTGGAAAGCTATGGTCCCCATGACGCAGCGTGCAGCGATGTCAGCAGTACTGCAAAGCAATGAGCCCAGGATTCTACTTTTCCTCCATGGTTCGCCGCCACGAAGCGGATCGTCATTTGCTTTAGTTTCATGCTTTGTAGATAGGTATACGTGGGTAAACATTTTGGTTCATTCATAAAGAGATTCTCAATTTTTAGTTTGCTCGCAGCTATTGGGAGAAGTTCGTCAAGGAGTTCACCTTATCGGCATATTCCATATCTAGTGGCATACCCAGTATTGACACTTTGGGGTGTCGGGGCGTGGATTGTCAGTACTCTCAGCTCGGTGTCTGCATGCAGTAGTCTCACTATAGTTGTAGCTCATTTTCATTGCAACTGGCCTGGCGTAGTACATATAGGATCTTTGAGAGTTTAATGGTGCCGAAGGCTCGTGACATGTCAATGCCCATTTTGTGGAAATCCCAGTGTTTGGACATGACTACCGACACAAGCATGCGTTGAGCCCATACAATGTCTGCGCAGCTGCGTCCACGTTTGAAGCCGCTTTGGCATGATCCAGTGAAGTCATCGATCTTGTCTCGGATGCAGCACAGAGTAACATTGGACAGGATTTTCCGTATGGTGTTGAGGAGCACAATGGGCCGCAGATTGGCTGGTGGGCCAGGTGGCTTCTTGGGCTTGGGTAGTGCGATAAGGGTGCCTTAGCCTACAGCGTCGATGGAAAGGTGGTGCATAAAAGCTGAATTAATTAGGCGCGTGATCGGTTTTGAGATAATGTCACTTGCATATTTGAATAGTTCGTTGCTCATGTCATCAAGTCCAGATGCGCGTCCATTTTTCAGGGCTTTAAGCGCCTTCTCAACTTCTGCTGTTGTAATTGGTGTTAGTAATGGCCTGGGGTCTCCTGAAATCGGGTGCAAGGGCGTATCACCGTGGTCAGCGAACTGCTCCTTGAACCATTCTCGAATCGCCACAGCTTTGCTCTCGGCAGTAGACAGTATTGCATTACACTAAGCCATAACAACGTCCTGAACCGCCACCATTTGAAACTGCTAATGCCAAGAATAAGTCTCTTTTGACTGAAGACGTAGAGAAGAATGTACACGATCTTACATGGGTATTTCTTAGAAGAAAGAGTCTCTTCCACCAGCTGATGCAATAGGAACTTGAGAAACAGATCAGGCAATAATTGACGACAGGATTGTTGCACGTCTCTATGAACCGAAAGAGCTATACAAGTAGGCCCATGGTGATTTTAATGTCTTACGACTTAAACTTGCAAATAAAGATGTGCTACTCCATATACTTCTTCCTTCAGAACCGAGCTTCGTAAAGCATGTTAAGCGGGCATGTTTTCAAATCCGGATTTGGATGCTGTCTCAAATTAGTAACTCTAATATACCTTCACCAAACGGAAGTTGTTGTGCATGTCGTGTGAGTCATCCATGTAACAATGGATAGCATGACATGTACAGAACACTGTCTTTGCAATGCTAACGTAGACTGTATGATTGAGCATAATAATGATTATGAGGCAAGTCTTTGTGAAACAGGTCAAAATTAATAAAATATACTTGAAAATCTCATTTGTGGGACATTGTCCTTTCAGACAATGAACTGATACATAATGCATCTAGGTAAGTAACCAGGATGCGTTTAAGACCATTTATAGTAATGCACACTGAAATACATATTATATTGAAAGGAATCACTCATACAATGAATGATTGATAAATTGTTATAAGGAATCCGCATATGTAATTCCTTTAATTACTAGAAAATTCAATTTTTATTTTATCAAGCATGGGTAGATATTGTCACGTAGTCTGTACATAATTTCAATCACTGATAATTATTAATAAATTATTGTAATAAATATATAATGATAATATGTATTTTTTTTATTTAAAGGCGTAGCGATGATGAAAATGCACATAGCTTTGCTGTTGATCATATATACAAAGCAGATTGTACATACAGATGTATACTGATATTGCAAGACTAAATTTATAATGATCGAATAAACGCAAAAGGCACTACTTGAATATATTAATTATTTTCACCACCTTCGGATGGGTGGGTGAGTGCGCGAGCGAGCTGGCGGGAGACCGACCTACCGGTCTGACAGGCGAGAGAGAGGGAGTAAATAAGTATGTAAATTTACATTTTATAGTCTGGTTTTCACCGAACTGCTCGGCGACTTTACATCCATCTCTCCCTCCCTCCCTCACTCCCTCCTCTCTCTCTCTCTCTCCCCCTCCCTCCCTCCCTCCCTCCCTCCCCTCCCTCCCCCTCCCCCTCCCTCCCTCCCTCCCTCCCTCCCTCTCTCTTTCACTCCCTCCCTCTCTCTCTCTCGCTCTCTCTCTCGCTCTCTCTCTCTCTCTCTCTCTCCCTCCCTCTCTCTCTCTCTCTCTCTCTTTCTCTCTCTCTCTCTCTCTCTCTCTCTCTCTCTCTCTCTCTCTCTCTCTCTCGCGGGAGACCCACCGACCGGGAGGGAGTAAGTAAGTATGTAAGTTTACATTTTATAGTCTGGTTTTCACCGAACTGCTCGGCGACGCGACTTTACATCCATCTCTCCCTCCCTCCCTCCCTCCCTCCCTCCCTCCCTCCCTCCCTCCCTCCCTCCCTCCCTCCCTCTCTCTCTCTCTCTCTCTCTCTCTCTCTCTCTCTGCATAGACGCTGTCCACCTCTGGCTGCTCTGGTCTTCCCGTGGAGGGATGAGTGTTTTGCAGGAGCTATGATTTCTTGATACCTATGGGTGTGTTGTTCACAATAGGATATACTTGTATTGCCTTTGTATGTTTACATCTGGGGCGATGGGTAATTTGCGGGTGGGTAATAGAAGGATCCATCTTTGGCTATGCCCCTCCCATATCATGCGAAGGACCAACTACGTTTACCGCGTGCTGGGATAGATGTATATACTTTAAAACGTGAATTCTCAGAATCACATTTTCAAGTTACTTATAAAGGTAAGCTGTTAAATATTTTTGAAACTACTTTGTCTTCGTACTGTTGCTGCTTATGGCAGCGACATCGCCCAGAACAATTATTTTAAAAATATCCAACAGAATTTGTATTAAATAATAAATCTATCAAATGCATACACTTCACACTCATGACAAACTATTCCAGCTCCATGACGGAGTATTCTCTGTCAATTCTGATTGTGATATCAGCCTACACGTGACGTAATTGATTATGACGTCATATACTTGAGTGGCAGATCAGATGCATCCATTGTGTATATCTGAAAAGCTGATTACCAACATTCTCGACGGATGGATTCTTGTTCACGTGCGAATCGGTGACTCTCCACCTCTGGAGTGGGGGTGTATCCACTTCTTAATTTGTCTACTTCTGCCAGCTAATGGAGGAATGCAGTTATATCTATGCACCGCCCATCTCTATGTCGCTCATCTGTCTAGCTAAGCTCCACCAACGCTTTTCCCGTTTTGTGATCGATCTACCCCTGCACTCTCTGAATCTCAAATTCCAGAAAACAATACAGGTAACCTGTTCAATATTTTGAAACTAATTTGACTGGGTGCTGTCGCTGCCTATAGCAGCAGAAGCGGCCTGTAAAATTAGTTTCAAATATCCAACAGAAGTTTTATTAAATAGTAAAGACATACAATTCGTACAGCAACGCTTAATCCGTCATCATTTATAGCGGTCGCGACGAACCTCCTTATGGCATTTATGAAATATTTCCCTATGCCGTCATCCTACATGTCACGTAGTTGGTTGTGACATCATATGATCGATCGAAAACTTGAAAGGTCCATTGAGCGTTCGTGACGAACTTAGTTATGCGATTCATGACGTAATTGATTATGGCGTCATCTTACACGTCACGTAGTTGATTATGATGGCACAATATGATGGATAAACTAAAAATCTTCATTACCCTTACGTGGATAACTGATTGCTAGCCACTATTGCGTGTACAATCTAAAAATAGAGGCGTGGCTTCTACGAGAATATACCTCTAATGTATTGACCGGCCATCTTATTACGTCATCACAGCGACTAGACTGTTACGCAGACTCCACTTTGGCGACCAGACAGATCAGGATCCAGTCCATCTCCGTAGCGGACTGTAAAAGGAGCACTATGGGTCGTATTGATTTGTTATCATCTTAACCTCTGTATCACTAGCTTAATACAGATATTAAAATGGGCTTGATCCACTCAGTGGTTCGTGTGATATCAATATCCATGCAACGTCAGAAAACTCATTTTGTGTGCGACAGACGAACGACAGATTTGAATTTTACGACGAATTCAGAGGGACTATTTTTCTACTTGTCATACAGACTACTATAGGCTTATATCATCTAGTTTTACGTGAATTAATATTGTCTGGTATGAGGAGAGTAGCTCACGTGTCATTTTAGGTTTCAATTCTCTCTACCACCATATTCTGGTGGAAATCACTACGCCAATGGCTACTCAATACATACGAGATACTTTTCTCGATCTCGAGTCGAAGGAGATTTCGCGAGATACGAATGTTGCGCGTATTGTTTACCCCCCTAGACGGATGAACGACAGGCGTGTGTTTGCAACTCAGCTAGCCGCATTCCTGATAACGCTTGTTACCTGGCCAGCACTCGGCCAATATCAGGCCGATGCGGCCCTGTATTGGCCCGGAGACCTCCGTTATCAGGAATGTATTCATCTGTCGGTCTGCTTTCCCGTGACATCCGCCTCTGGAGAGCTGCTTGTCCAAATTTTAATATCTATGTTACTCTCAGCCTCGTATTATCATCACCGTATCACTAATCGCCCTGGGGACAGTTATTGTATACAAAGGTATTCATATTTCTTTATTATATTCAAAGGAATTCTGCATTCTGTATTCAAATTTTCTTTTCATATATTCTGATGATTCATCCGGAGGCTTTGGTAAAAAAAATTTAAAATGTAATTAAAAACGCAATTGCGTCGGGTCTCTTTCCCACGTGTCTCAGAAACATTAACAGTTAATCAACTTTTAAGAAGGTTGACTTTTTAATTTTAAAAAGATAAGAATTTCATGATCATTTATTAATTATATTTACATTAATCATAGATACAGTCGTTTTTCAACGCTTTCCACCCTGTGTTCCAAGCATCTTGATGCCAAGCCAATCAACTATGAAAGCTGGTGGATATCTTGAAACTAATTCCACTGCAACCCGTTGCTGTCATTTACGATAACAGTTCCCCGTTAAAGTAGTTTCGAAATATTTACGATAATAACTGTTAGATTCTAAATTATATTTTGTGTGTGTGTGTGTGTAGTATATGTCGTTCGAAGAGTTAATGACGACCTACCAGTACGCCAATACGTGACTGTATAATTCAGACCGGTTCTCGGTAGAATATGATGTTTGAGAGATTACCTTAATTCGTAAAAAGTGGCGCAGATGGTTCGATCGACCAGATGTGCATAGATGATACACTTTTTATTCAAACAAATTTGTTTAATGGTCATTCGAAAACACGTCACCGTTCTTAAAAATTCTAGAAACGGTGAATTGTTTTCGCTTGACAATGACAATTATAACATTTTATACTAATGGTCGAACTATAGGCCGAGCAACAACTACATTTGAACAGGACCACAAGGTGATCAGGACCAGCACATGTCATGCATAGATACAATGTTAGGTTGTAATGGACATTTCCATTTTTAGCTATGTCCCGCCCATCTCTAGCTAAGCTCCACCCACACCGCGCTCATGTTGGTGTCGATCAATCTCTGAACTCCCTGACTATCAATTTCCAGTAAATTATACAGGTAAGCTATTGAATAGTTTGGAACTAATTTGACTGGGCGCTGCTGCTGCCTATGGCAGCAACAGCGTACAGTCAAATTAGTTTCAAAATAGTCAACAGCATGTTTATTAAATAGTAGAGACATACAATTAGTGCAACGTGTCGGACTATTAAAAGTTAAAAACGGGCCATATAGAAACATTTATGACGCAATGACAATGACGTCATCCTACACACAGCCTAGTTGATTATGACATCATATGACGTCAGATCGATAAATGGATACTCGAGGCTGGAAATGTGAATTCTTTGTGCCATTGAAGGCCACACCTATAAAACTGACGTGGCCAAATCCCGGAGGCCTCCCAGCCCCTTCTAGATACAGGTAAAAGAGAAACAATCTTTAAATATGTTTCATATACAAAAACAGATAACCGGGAAAAATATGCCTTTCCTAGTATTAGTTTCTAGTTTATTCATTATTGTACACACTAAAAATACTAAATATGAAAAGTTAAAATGGCGTGCATATCCACAGATCAGATATACGCGACGAATGGATGCAATACGCGGATCCAGTTTTAACTATTCAAGCCAATCTCTAAATAAGACCCTATCACGTTGCACACGTATTTGAATCGATTTATAACCATAAATTCCCAAATCCTTGTTTATATGTAATTATACACGTAAGATATTGAATATTCGGAAACTAATTTTATTTGTGGTTGTTGTGTATTAAAGACATACAATTCCTATACTATCATGACGGAGCTACGTCATGTGGATTGTGACGTCAGTTAACGTGTGACGTATTTCATTATAGCGTCAGACACGTGAGTGACAAACCAGATCCGCCCATATAGGCCTACGTTAGATTAACGAAAATAATGTACCAATTGATGTACAATGTACACTTTTGATTGTATGGTCTCACCAGTGATGCTATTCGGTCTCTAGCCAACTTCCCACAATTAATTGCACTTACTACTGTTTAACGCTAACCGGAGCACTACCTTGTACAGCTACGAATTACCCAATAGAAAAAACAACAGATATCCTTTCAATATGCAACAGGCATGTGCTGCTAATAAAGCTCTGGAAATATCTTATCCATGCGAAGTTGCATTTCAAATTTCCGAACGTCGATGTAATAGAACTATAATCTCGTGAATTTTACCCTCTTAAAAATTATGCCCGCTTTATTTAAGTTCTCCGGTGGATGTATTTCAATATTACATAATACAATGCTAATGAGATAACTAAATGTGCATAGAATAAGTAACAAACATTGATTTGCTGTTACATCTTACTAATGTTATAATCATATCCCTAGTTAAGCTCCACCCACGCTTCGCCCGTGATGTAATCGATACATCCTTGCATTCCCTGATTATCAATTTCCAGAAAACTATAAGCTAAGACGTTGAATATTTTGAAACTAATTTAACTGGGCACCGTTGCTGCAGCAACGGCGCCCAGTCAAATTAGTTTCAAAATATTCAACAGATGTGTCCAAACACAGTGAATATATTAGATTGCTTCCTGGACCTAATGTTGATAAATGTACGCTTTTAAAAGCTTTACTTATTATTAGAGTAGAATTTAAACATTTTCAAACGCAGTAAATGCACATTTTATTCAGTCACAACGTGAATGCGTCTCGGAACGTCTTAATTTACCAAATTTAAGGTGGAATATCCTGAGACCCCTTGCCACATGACCGTGTGAAAATCAACCAGACGCTCACCAGACCCACACTCGCTTATCGAAACGATAAATATAGGCCTACGCCATTGGCGGCAGCTACATGTTACGACTGCATAACGATGTTACCTGTCTGGCGGCTGCAAGCCACCGGACAATAATTTCAACGAGCCTGGATCTGCTGAATATTTTGGAATCAATTTGGCTGAAAGTTGTTGGTGGCTTAGTCGCCAGCATCTTTCAGTCAAATTGGTTTCTAAATATTCAACAGATCCTAAGTTAAATCCCCTGAAAATGTAGTCTGCAGAAAGTCAGCTGTGGAATATTTTGAAACTAATTTGACTGGGTGCTGTTGCTGCCTATGGCAGCAACAGCGCCTAGTAAAATTAGTTTCAAAATATTCAACAGCATGTTTATTAAACAGTAAATACATACAATTCGTACAGCAACGCTTAGTCCGTCATTCAGAACCGCATTAATTATGACGTCATCCTCACGTCACGTAGTTGATTATAACGTCATATGATCGATGGATAAACTGGAGAGGTCCATCATATACACATTCTACTGTATCGCTTTGGGACAACTGTACGCCCTAATTAACCACTGAAACATGCATTCCCAGAGTCTCAATTTCGAGTTAGCGAAACAGGTAAGCTGTGGAAAATTATTAAACTAATTTGACTAGAAGTCGTTGCTGCCATGTGTGCAGAACACCTTGCAAAACACCTTGGTTCAGGTATTTTGAATTATTATTCGTATTTGATCTGTCGGGTACAAAGGGGAAAAAATATGTTTGTGTATATACGTCGCCAAAAGCTATGGTAGAAATCTGTATTGCGGATTATTGGAGTCTCAGAGTGCAGTTAACATCAATGGAATGTTATCTGGAAGTGATGTTTACTTCACCAAGAAAATACCTCAGCTGACTGGATATTTCCACTTTTAGCTATGCTCCGCCCATCTCAATCTAAGCTCCACCCACACCGCGTCTGTGTTGGGATCGATCGATCTCTGAATTCCCTGACTATAAATTTCCAGAAAGCTATACAGGTAAGCTGTAAAATATTTTGAAACAACAGCGTCCTTTCAAACTATTCAACAGAATATTTATTAAATGGTAAAGACATAGAATTCGTACGTATCGGACTATTAGGCACTAAAGACAGGACTATTTAGAATCATTCATGACGTCGTGATTATGACGTCATCCTACCCTTCGCGTAGTTGGTTATGATGTCATATGACGTCATATGATTGATGGATAAACTTGGAACGGTCCATTATTAATGATGGATGAATCCACTTTTAGCTATGCCACGTCAATCTCTAACTAAGATCCGCCCATGTTTTTCGCGTGTTGGAATCCTTGTGTACACTTTAAACCCTGAATTCCTGTACAATCCCATTTTGAAGGTAACTATACAGGTATGCTGTTGAATATTTTGAAACTAGTTTGAGTGGGTGCTGTCAATGTCACATTAGTTTCAGAGTTGTCAACAGAATGTTTATTAAGTATAACGCCAAAATTCATACAACTGACAGACTTAGATGCGTAATTTAATGCACATTTTGATTATGACTTCAGCCTACATTTGACGGAATTGATTATGACGTCTTATACCTGACTGCCAAATCTGATTCACCAATTATTAAGACCACCACACCCACCCAAGTGACACACTCATTGCTATTCCAACGTTGCAATGCTGCTGTCGCGGCCCAGTGACCCCACCCATTGCAATGACCCAACTCATTAAAGTTTCTAATTTATTTTGAAAATGAGGCTGTTAATGTCAGTAAGAGCAACACTATACAGAAGCATATCTTTCAAGCGCCCCATATGTTATCGTGTCATCGTTAAATTCAACCGACATAATTTACTAGTACGCAGTTTAACTTTATCCATTCGAGCATCACAAACCAAAAACAACGCGTTCTTTATTATGTAAGGGATATTCTGTCTATATCAGCAACATGCTCCAGTCGAATTAGTTTCAAAATATTCAACACCGTACCTGCATAGTTGCCTTGAAATTGAGCTACTGGAACGATTAAGGGTTAAATAACTGTTGTCTAGATAAACAGTTAATCAATCTTCGCTTGTCAGAAAGTAAATTTGAAAAAATATTTTAAATATAACTAATCGATCGTGTTTAAATGTGATGGTAAGTGCGATTTGATGAGGCTTATTTTAATATGGTTGATAAAGTGCACAGTCAAATTAGTTTCAAAATATTCAATAGAATGTTTAGTAAAGTGCAAATCCAACGATGGCATACAATTAATAGACTTTTCGAGCATCGTGGCGGACATGTGATACTGCGTCAATATGATTGTGACGTCAGCAGACTTGTGACGTAAATGATATATGACGTCATTTATGTGAGTGGCAGATCGGTTCCCTCTATTGATAGCAGCAGATGGTGAATTGCTTATTTTCATTGTTCATTTCTAAGCTTAAGCTACCGCCTTAGAACTCTCACTAACAGCGATGGCTAACTACAAAGTGGCCCCTTAACCCATTAACACCTGCCGACCAGAAAGGTCAAATTCCTTATCGTGTGTGGAATATTCCGGTATATATTTTGAAGCTAATTTGAATGGAAGATGTTCACGGCGGTATAATTTTTATGACCGAAATCGCGTCCGGCGAAGGACGCTACACTTGTTTGCACCCGAACGAGATTTAAAGCATCAGTCGGAGTAGTACATCATCCGCAGGAAATATACAGCATCCTTATAATTAATAATCGTAATTATTCTTGCCCATCCCACTGACGAACAATTTGCTTAAAACAAGAAATGTGACGTAGGTTCAAGGGGGAGTGGGAAAATGCGAGATATTGATAATTTTATGGCTTACTCATTGCAATACACGCCATTTTGGATGCTGTATATTCCGGCGGATGCTGTAAACCCTTCGTCAGTGCGAAAAGGTGTGTGTCCTCTGTCGGATGCGATTTCGACCTAAAACTAAACCCCGTAGATTTTGCTGTCTAGGGCAGGAACAGCTCCCAGTAAAATTAGCTATGTAATATTCAACAGCTTCCTCCTATAGCTGTCCTGAATTTGAGATAATGAAATTTGATGGGTTAACAGTTAATACGTGTCAGTTGTAATGGGAGTGGGAGTTTGGGGTGGGGGTGTCCAATCTGTCGCCCAACTATCTGACGTCATAATCGGATGTGTCACTTGTTAGCTGACGTCATAACCAAAATGACTTAAGTCCGTTACAAAGGTGGCAATAGTTCGTCACGAAGTATCTGAATTCTATGTCGTTTGTGAGTTTACAATTTACTAAACATTCTGTCAAATCTTCTGAAACTACTTTGAGTGAGAGCGGTTGCTGCCCTGGAAGGCACTAGTAGTGCGACAAAAACGGTTAATTTACTGAAAAGGATTAAATATTAGAACACGAATGATCAGTTGTTGCTGAACTTTGCCTGTTCCGAAGATCAGGAATGTAATCCAAAATGTCACATATTCTTCTACGGTTGTAGGGCGTGGATCTGAATCCGGATCAAGATTAAAGATACGAAGCATAGATTTTCTTCAAATGGCCACTGGCCGACAGACATGCGCCAAAACAGGCACGTATGGATCTCCGCCCTCTCACGCGTACATGGATGGTGTGTATGGGGAAAATTATCAAAGTTCTCTGATTGATACTATCATTCCGATGATTCGTATTCTCTGTGATATAACATGCCACTCATAGACTATGCAGGTCATTTCTTGATTTGACTGTACCAGTCCTGCCTTCTTGAGGACACCTCGTAGCACGCTTAGCATATTTATACAATGACGTCCTCTCCTGGCTTTGTATTTGCTGGCTCCCAGTAAGGCGTATTCAAAGCTCTGCGCTGGTGTCTCCCCATGCATCCTTAGCATATGGCCCAAAAAAATCCTTACTGGGCGACCTTTACTAACATCAAGTTTGTCTAGAGCTGCATTTGGAGATGCCCAGCTGTTACAGTTATACAGCATCAAGGACACGCGGGTTGAATTGTGTAAACGTAGTCTTTTTGTCAAGGGCATCTTTGATCTACGAATCCATAGCTTTTCATCATATCATTAAAGAAGCATATCCAGGCTTTAATAGCTAAATTTTGATACATTTCTCCAGTGGATGAAGGCTGTCGTCATCTACTTTTCCACCAATGAGAGAAAATCTAGGCAGTCTGTCTCGGTATGTACTTGCGATCATAGAAGCTGCTGTAAAACCCAACCATACCGGTGGTAAGTTGTTGAATATGTTGAACTCATTTGACTGGAAGCTGTTGTTGCCTTAGGCAGCAACAGCTTCCAGTCCAATTATTTTCAAAATACTCAACACGATAAGTATTACATAATAAGGAATGCGTTGTATTTGCACCTACATGACATCACACACTATCGTTTGATCAAGAATGGCGGTGACCCCGGTTAAATCCTTAGCTACATCGATAAGACAGCGTCCGACGCGACACAACTCAACAGTTCCATGAGTCTCATCCCATAGAAAAATAAGCACAACACCTGCTTAATATTTTGCTCAAGATTTGACTGAAAGTCAATGATAACGAGGCAGCAATAACTTTTAGTCAAGTGGGTCACAAAATATTCAGCGTTAGCTATATATTGCAATGAAAATGGGATCAGAATACACAGGGTGAAGATGGATAGGCGAGAAAACTCAGAGATGGGTGGGCCGCGCATTAAGCTCACGTCATCCGTGAAAATATGAAATTATGCTTAAAATGTCGAAAAATACGATTCGGACTATGTGAATTTAATTACAGCCATGTGGCCATTGAACGTAAAATTGTTTTTTGCGATATTTATAAAAAAAAAAAAAATGAGTAACTGATCGCCGGATGTGCGATTTGCTGGCATGAAATTTGCAACAAGGTCGAATTAAAAAAAAGTGGTGGTTCAAATGAATTTAAATTGATTTTAGAATACACGATTTTCTAAAGTTCCTTTCATAATAAAACACCACAACATATTGCGATGATTCCACGTACGCATCCAGAGTCATGTCATTAATAAGAAATAGAAGACATTGTACTTTCATCTATTGCGAATACAACAAAAGCTTTCAGCACACTCCCATTTCAAAACTGTCATCATGTGAATGTACACCAGTGAATGTATTAATCATCTCTAGACTACTCACTCACTCCTCTCTCTCTCTCTCTCTCTCTCTCTCTCTCTCTCTCTCTCTCTCTCTCTCTCTCTCTCGCTCTATCTCTCTCTCTCTCTCTCTCGCTCCCTCCCTCCCTCCCTCCCTCCTAACATCGTCGTGTCGT
>CM067371.1:48754345-48784045 GCA_034401795.1 Chaetoderma sp. LZ-2023a | reverse complement strand
CGCATGACACGTGTGTTCTGCACCACGCGCTCCATCCACCTCCCTTTCTCCCCCTCACGCTACCTCTATCTCCCTCCCTCTTGCTCCCTCCCTCCTTCCCACCCTCTCCCTATCACTATCTCTCCCTCTCACTACACCCTGTCTCACACGCACGCACGCACGCACGCACGCACGCACGCACGCACGCACGCACGAACGAACGAACGCACACACGCACACCAAATATATTTTAAAAACATTTCGCTGCGGATTAGAGTTAATTACTAATTTTAAGATCTTAACATCATAATTGCATGCCTTCTGCCCCACTAACAGCGTTTTATATTAATGCACATCGGCCTGCATGGAGACAGATTTTTAACATAATTAAATTATTTATTAATGTATGAAGTAACGTGAAGACTATAAATACAACTTCATATTCAATCTGTTTGTTGTCTTTAACCTTCTCACCCCGAAATGCCAAATCAAAAACTCATTTACAATTCAACACAAATTATGTTGAATATTTTGAAACTAATTTAACAAGAAGATGTTGCTACCGTAGGCAGCAACAGATTCCTGTCAAATTAGTTTCATAATATTCAACAGCTTACCTGTACGGTCACATAGAAATTAAGATTCTGGAAATTTCGATTTCAAAGCGTTAGAAAAAGCTATAATTTAACAGCTTTCGCCTCATATCCCGAGGCATGGCACGTTGCCAAAGTCAACGTCTACATCGTTATATTATTTGATATCTAAAAAATAAATTTACAAAGCCAGATTGAAGAGGTGTGAGGGCCAATATTAAAGACGGTATTGTCAATGCTCTTACTGAAATCTCTTGCTGTCATATAACTGCACGTTTTCAGAATAAACAATAAATTAAATTCAACAACACACGAGATAAATAAGTCAAAAGATCACCATTGATGTAATTTATAACGTCCCCCCATTCACCCACCTCGTGTCTAATCAGCAGTTCAGCGCCCAGTTATGCCTATAAACTACTGCTAATTCTATTATTATTATTACTACTGCTGCTACTGCTACTGCTACTGCTACTGCTACTGCTACTGCTACTACTGCTACTGCTACTAACTGCTACGGCCACTGCCACTGCTACTGTTCCTGACTGCTACTGCTACTGTTACTATGCTACAGCTACTCTGCTACAGCTACTCTGCTACAGCTAGTCTGCTGCTGCTACTCTGCTACAACTACTCTGCTACAGCTAGTCTGCTACAGGTACTCTGCTACTGCTACTCTGCAACTGCTACTCTGCTACAGCTACGCTGCTACAGCTACTCTGCTACAGCTAGTCTGCTGCAGCTACTCTGCTACAGCTACTCTGCTACAGCTACTCTGCTACAGCTACTCTGCTACTGCTCCTCTGCTACAGCTACTCTGCTACAGCTACTCTGCTACAGCTAGTCTGCTGCAGCTACTCTGCAACAGCTACTCTGTTACAGCTACTCTGCTACTGCTACTCTGCTACTGCTACTCTGCTACAGCTACTCTGCTACAGCTACTCTGCTACAGCTACTCTGCCACTGCTACTCTGCTACTGCTGCTCTGCAACAGCTACTCTGCTACATATGCTCTGCTACAGCTACTCTGCTACAGCTACTCTTCTACAGCTACGCTGCTACAGCTATTCTGCCACAGAGAGTCTGCTGCAGCTACTCTGCTACAGCTACTCTGCTACTGCTACTCTGCTACTGCTGCTCTGCTACAACTACTTTGCTACAATTACTCTGCTACAGCTACTCTGCTATAGCTACTCTGCTACAGCTCCAGCTACTCTGCTCCAGCTACTCTGCTACAGCTACTCTGCTACAGCTACGCTGCTACACCTACACTGCTACAGCTACTCAGCAACAGCTACTCTGCCACAGCTACTCTGCTACAGCTACTCTGCAACTGCAAGTCAGCTACAGCTACTCCGCTACAGCTACTCTGCTACAGCTACTCTGCTCCAGCTACTCTGCTACTGCTACCCTGCTACAGCTACTCTGCTACACCTAGTCTGCATTGCTAGTCTGCTACGGCTAGTCGGCTACTCTTCTATTGCTAGTCTGCTACTGCTATTCTGCTCCAGCTACGCTGCTACAGCTACTTTGCTACTGCTAGTCTGCTACGGCTAGTCTGCTACAGCTAGTCTGCTACAGCTACTCTGCGACAGCTACTCTGCTCCAGCTACTCTGCACCAGCTACACTGCTACAGCTAGTCTGCTACTACTAGTCTGCTCCGGCTAGCCAGCTAATGCTAGTCTGCCACTGCTAGTCTGCTACTGCTACTCTGCTACAGCTAGTCTGCTACTGCTAGTCTGGTACGGCTAGTCTGCTACTGCTAGTCTGCTACAGCAAGTCTGCTACAGCTACTCTGCTCCAGCTACTCTGCTACAGCTACATATACTTTGCTACAGCTACTATGGCAGAACTACTCTGCTACTGCTAGTCTGCAACAGCTACGCTGCTACAGCCACTCTGCTACAGCTACTCTGCCACCGGTACTCTGCTCCAGTTACTCTGCTACAGCTAGTCTGCTACCGCTACTCTGCTACGGCTAGTCTGCTACTGCTAGTCTGCTACGGCTAGTCTGCTACTGCCACACTGCTACTGCTAGTCTGCTACAGCTACTCTGCTCCAGCTACTCTGCTACTGCTAGACTGCAACAGCTACCCTGCTACAGCTACTCAGCTACAGCTAGTCTGCTCCAGCTACACAGCTACTCTGCTACTCTGCTACTGCTAGTCTGCTACAGCTACTCTGCTCCTGTTACTCTGCTACAGCTACTTTGCTACAGCTACTCTGCTACAGCTACTCTGCTACGGGTAGTCTGCTACTGCCAGTCTGCTACTGCTACTCTGCTACAGCTAGTCTGCTACTTCTAGTCTGCGACGCTAGTCTGCGACTGCTACTCTGCTACTGCTCGTCTGCTACAGCTACTCTTCTCCAGCTACTCTGCTACTGCTAGTCTCCTACAGTTACTCTGCTACCGCTACTCTGCTAGGGCTAGTCTGTTACTGCTACTCTGCCACCGCTACCCTGCTACAGCTAGTCTGCTACTGCTAGTCTGCTACAGCTAGTCTGCTACTCTGCTACTGCTAGTCTGCTACCACTATTCGGCTCCAGCCACGCTGCTACCGCTACTTTGCTACTGCTAGTCTGCCACGGGTAGTCTGCTACAGCTACTCTGCTCCAGCTACTCTGCTCCAGCTACACTGCTACAGCTAGTCTGCTACTGTTGGTCTGCTACTGCTAGTCTGCTACTGCTAGGCTGCTACTGCTACTCTGCTACTCTGCTACAGTTAGTCTGCCACTGCTAGTCTACTCCTGCTAGTCTGCTACAGCTACCTTGCTACAGCTACTCTGCTACAGCTACTCTGCTACGGCTAGTCTGCTACTGCTAGTCTGCTACTGCTATTCTGCTACAGCTAGTCTGCTACTGATAGTCTGCGACGGCTTGTCTGCTACTGCTACTCTGCTACTGCTCGTCTGCTACAGCTACTCTTCTCCAGCTACTCTGCTACTGCTAGTCTCCTACAGTTACCCTGCTACCGCTACTCTGCTAGGGCTAGTCTGTTACTGCTACTCTGCCACCGCTACCCTGCTACAGCTAGTCTGCTACTGCTAGTCTGCTACAGCTAGTCTGCTACTCTGCTACTCTGCTACTGCTAGTCTGCTACCGCTATTCGGCTCCAGCCACGATGCTACCGCTACTTTGCTACTGCTAGTCTGCCACGGGTAGTCTGCTACAGCTACTCTGCTCCAGCTACTCTGCTCCAGCTACACTGCTACAGCTAGTCTGCTACTGCTGGTCTGCTACTGCTAGTCTGCTACTGCTAGTCTGCTACTGCTACTCTGCTACGGCTAGTCCGCTACAGCTACTCTGCTCCAGCTACTCTGCTACTGCTAGTCTGCTACAGCCACCCTGCTACAGCTACTCTTCTATAGCTAGTCTGCTACTGCTAGGCTGCTACAGCTAGTCTGCTACTCTGCTACTGCTAGTCTGCTATCGCTATTCGGCTCCAGCTACGCTGCTACAGCCACTTTGCTACTGCTAGTCTGCTACGGCTAGTCTGCTACAGCTAGTCTGCTACAGCTACTCTGCTACAGCTACTCTGCTCCAGCTACTCTGCCCCCAGCTACACTGCTACAGCTAGTCTGCTACTACTAGTCTGCCCCGGCTAGTCAGCTAATGCTAGTCTGTTACTGCTAGTCTGCTACTGCTACTCTGCTACAGCTAGTCTGCTACGGCTAGTCTGCTACTGCTAGTCTGCTGCAGCTAGTCTGCTACAGCTAGTCTGCTCCAGCTACTCTGCTACAGCTACAGCTACTTTGCTACAGCTACTCTGCCAGTACTACTCTGCTACTGCTCGTCTGCTACAGCTACGCTACTACAGCCACTCTGCTACAGCTACTCTGCCACCGCTACTCTGCTCCAGTTACTCTGCTACAGCTACTCTGCTACAGCTACTCTGCCACGGCTAGTCTGCTACTGCTAGTCTGCTACTGCTACTCTGCTACAGCTACAGCTACTTTGCTACAGCTACTCTGCCAGTACTACTCTGCTACTGCTCGTCTGCTACAGCTACGCTACTACAGCCACTCTGCAACAGCTACTCTGCCACCGCTACTCTGCTCCAGTTACTCTGCTACAGCTACTCTGCTACAGCTACTCTGCCACGGCTAGTCTGCTACTGCTAGTCTGCTACTGCTACTCTGCTACAGCTAGTCTGCTACTGCTAGTCTGCGACGGCTTGTCTGCTACTGCTACTCTGCTACTGCTCGCCTGCTACAGGTACTCTGCTCCAGCTACTCTGCTACTGCTAGTCTCCTACAGTTACCCTGCTACCGCTACTCTGCTAGGGCTAGTCTGTTGCTGCTACTCTGCGACCGCTACCCTGCTACAGCTAGTCTGCTACTGCTAGTCTGCTACAACTAGTCTGCTACTCTGCTACTGCTAGTCTGCTACCGCTATTCGGCTCCAGCTACGCTGCTACCGCTACTTTGCTACTGCTAGTCTGCCACGGGTAGTCTGCTACAGCTACTTTGCTCCAGCTACTCTGCTCCAGCTACACTGCTACAGCTAGTCTGCTACTGCTGGTCTGCTACTGCTAGTCTGCTACTGCTAGTCTGCTACTGCCACTCTGCTACTCTGCTACAGCTATAGTCTGCTACTGCTAGTCTGCTACTGCTAGTCTGCTACTGCTACTCTGCTCCAGCTACTGTGCTACTGCTAGTCTGCTACAGCCACTCTGCTACAGCTACTCTTCTAGAGCTAGTCTGCTACTGCTAGGCTGCTACAGCTAGTCTGCTACTCTGCTACTGCTAGTCTGCTATCGCTATTCGGCTCCAGCTACGCTGCTACAGCTACTTTGCTACTGCTAGTCTGCTACGGCTAGTCTGCTACAGCTAGTCTGCTACAGCTACGCTGCTACAGCTACTCTGCTCCAGCTACTCTGCACCAGCTACACTGCTACAGCTAGTCTGCTACTACTAGTCTGTCCCGGCTAGTCAGCTAATGCTAGTCTGTTACTGCTAGTCTGCTACTGCTACTCTGCTACAGCTAGTCTGCTACTGCTAGTCTGCTACGGCTAGTCTGCTACTGCTAGCCTGCTGCAGCTAGTCTGCTACAGCTAGTCTGCTCCAGCTACTCTGCTACAGCTACAGCTACTTTGCTACAGCTACTCTGCCAGTACTACTCTGCTACTGCTCGTCTGCTACAGCTACGCTACTACAGCCACTCTGCTACAGCTACTCTGCCACCGCTACTCTGCTCCAGTTACTCTGCTACAGCTACTCTGCTACAGCTACTCTGCCACGGCTAGTCTGCTACTGCTAGTCTGCTACTGCTACTCTGCTACAGCTAGTCTGCTACTGCTAGTCTGCTACAGCTAGTCTGCTACTCTGCTACTGCTAGTCTGCTACCGCTATTCGGCTCCAGTCACGCTGCTACGCTACTTTGCTACTGCTAGTCTGCCACGGGTAGTCTGCTACAGCTACTCTGCTCCAGCTATTCTGCTCCAGCTACACTGCTAGAGCTAGTCTGCTACTGCTGGTCTGCTACTGCTAGTCTGCTACTGCTAGTCTGCTACTGCTACTCTGCTACTCTGCTACAGTTAGTCTGCCACTGCTAGTCTCCTCCTGCTAGTCTGCTACAGCTACTTTGCTACAGCTACTCTGTTACAGCTACTCTGCTACGGCTAGTCTGCTACTGCTAGTCTGCTACTGCTACTCTGCTACAGCTAGTCTGCTACTGCTAGTCTGCGACGGCTTGTCTGCTACTGCTACTCTGCTACTGCTCGTCTGCTACAGCTACTCTTCTCCAGCTACTCTCATACTGCTAGTCTCCTACAGTTACCCTGCTACCGCTACTCTGCTAGGGCTAGTCTGTTACTGCTACTCTGCCACCGCTACCCTGCTACAGCTAGTCTGCTACTGCTAGTCTGCTACAGCTAGTCTGCTACTCTGCTACAGCTAGTCTGCTACCGCTATTCGGCTCCAGCCACGCTACTACCGCTACTTTACTACTGCTAGTCTGCCACGGGTAGTCTGCTACAGCTACTCTGCTCCAGCTACTCTGCTCCAGATACACTGCTACAGCTAGTCTGCTACTGCTGGTCTGCTACAGCTAGTCTGCTACTTTGCTACTCTGCTACTGCTAGTCTGCTACCGCTATTCGGCTCCAGCCACACTGCTACCGCTACTTTGCTACTGCTAGTCTGCCACGGGTAGTCTGCTACAGCTACTCTGCTCCAGCTACTCTGCTCCAGCTACACTGCTACAGCTAGTCTGCTACTGCTGGTCTGCTACTGCTAGTCTGCTACTGCTAGTCTGCTACTGCTACTCTGCTACGGCTAGTCTGCTACTCTGCTACTGCTAGTCTGCTATCGCTATTCGGCTCCAGCTACGCTGCTACAGCTACTTTGCTACTGCTAGTCTGCTACGGCTAGTCTGCTACAGCTAGTCTGCTACAGCTACTCTGCTACAGCTACTCTGCTCCAGCTACTCTGCCCCAGCTACACTGCTACAGCTAGTCTGCTACTACTAGGCTGTCCGGCTAGTCAGCTAATGCTAGTCTGCTACTGCTAGTCTGCTACTGCTACTCTGCTACAGCTAGTCTGCTACTGCTAGTCTGCTACGGCTAGTCTGCTACTGCTAGTCTGCTGCAGCTAGTCTGCTACAGCTAGTCTGCTCCAGCTACTCTGCTACAGCTACAGCAACTTTACTACAGCTACTCTGCCAGTACTACTCTGCTACTGCTCGTCTGCTACAGCTACACTACTACAGCCACTCTGCTACAGCTACTCTGCCACCGCTACTCTGCTCCAGTTACTCTGCTACAGCTAGTCTGCTACTGCTACTCTGCTACGGCTAGTCTGCTACTGCTAGTCTGCTCTTGCTCGTCTGCCACTGCTACTCTGCTACCGCTACGCTGCTACAGCTAGTCTGCTACTGCTAGTCTGCTACGGCTACTCTGCTACTGTCACTCTGCTACTGCTAGTCTGCTACAGCTACTCTGCTCCAGCTCCTCTGCTCCAGTTACTCTGCTACAGCTACTCTGCTACAGCTACTCTGCTACGGCTAGTCTGCTACTGCTAGTCTGCTACTGCTACTCTGCTACAGCTAGTCTACTACTGCTAGTCTGCTACTGCTAGTCTGCGACGGCTTGACTGCTACTGCTACTCTGCTACTGCTAGTCTGCTAGAGCTACTCTGCTCCAGCTACTCTGCTACTGCTAGACTGCAACAGCTACCCTGCTACAGCTACTCAGCTACAGCTAGTCTGCTCCAGCTACACAGCTACTCTGCTACTCTGCTACTACTAGTCTGCTACTGCTACTCTGCTCCAGTTACTCTGCTACAGCTACTTTGCTACAGCTACCCTGCTACAGCTACTCTGCTACGGCTAGTCTGCTACTGCCAGTCTGCTACTGCTACTCTGCTACAGCTAGTCTGCTACTGCTAGTCTGCGACGGCTTGTCTGCTACTGCTACTCTGCTACTGCTCGTCTGCTACAGCTACTCTTCTCCAGCTACTCTGCTACTGCTAGTCTCCTACAGTTACCCTGCTACCGCTACTCTGCTAGGGGTAGTCTGTTACTGCTACTCTGCCACCGCTACCCTGCTACAGCTAGTCTGCTACTGCTAGTCTGCTACAGCTAGTCTGCTACTCTGCTACTGCTAGTCTGCTACCGCTATTCGGCTCCAGCCACGCTGCTACGCTACTTTGCTACTACTAGTCTGCCACGGGTAGTCTGCTACAGCTACTCTGCTCCAGCTACTCTGCTCCAGCTACACTGCTAGAGCTAGTCTGCTACTGCTGGTCTGCGACTGCTAGTCTGCTACTGCTAGTCTGCTACTGCTACTCTGCTACTCTGCTACAGTTAGTCTGCCACTGCTAGTCTCCTCCTGCTAGTCTGCTACAGCTACTTTGCTACAGCTACTCTGTTACAGCTACTCTGCTACGGCTAGTCTGCTACTGCTAGTCTGCTACTGCTACTCTGCTACAGCTAGTCTGCTACTGCTAGTCTGCGACGGCTTGTCTGCTACTGCTACTCTGCTACTGCTCGTCTGCTACAGCTACTCTTCTCCAGCTACTCTGCTACTGCTAGTCTCCTACAGTTACCCTGCTACCGCTACTCTGCTAGGGCTACTCTGCTCCAGCTACTCTGCTCCAGCTACACTGCTACAGCTAGTCTGCTACTGCTGGTCTGCTACAGCTAGTCTGCTACTCTGCTACTGCTAGTCTGCTACCGCTATTCGGCTCCAGCCACGCTGCTACCGCTACTTTGCTACTGCTAGTCTGCCACGGGTAGTCTGCTACAGCTACTCTGCTCCAGCTACTCTGCTCCAGCTACACTGCTACAGCTAGTCTGCTACTGCTGGTCTGCTACTGCTAGTCTGCTACTGCTAGTCTGCTACTGCTACTCTGCTACGGCTAGTCCGCTACAGCTACTCTGCTCCAGCTACTCTGCTACTGCTAGTCTGCTACAGCCACCCTGCTACAGCTACTCTTCTATAGCTAGTCTGCTACTGCTAGGCTGCTACAGCTAGTCTGCTACTCTGCTACTGCTAGTCTGCTATCGCTATTCGGCTCCAGCTACGCTGCTACAGCCACTTTGCTACTGCTAGTCTGCTACGGCTAGTCTGCTACAGCTAGTCTGCTACAGCTACTCTGCTACAGCTACTCTGCTCCAGCTACTCTGCCCCAGCTACACTGCTACAGCTAGTCTGCTACTACTAGTCTGTCCCGGCTAGTCAGCTAATGCTAGTCTGTTACTGCTAGTCTGCTACTGCTACTCTGCTACAGCTAGTCTGCTACTGCTAGTCTGCTACGGCTAGTCTGCTACTGCTAGTCTGCTGCAGCTAGTCTGCTACAGCTAGTCTGCTCCAGCTACTCTGCTACAGCTACAGCTACTTTGCTACAGCTACTCTGCCAGTACTACTCTGCTACTGCTCGTCTGCTACAGCTACGCTACTACAGCCACTCTGCTACAGCTACTCTGCCACCGCTACTCTGCTCCAGTTACTCTGCTACAGCTACTCTGCTCCAGCTACTCTGCTACTGCTAGTCTGCTACAGCCACCCTGCTACAGCTACTCTTCTATAGCTAGTCTGCTACTTTTAGGCTGCTACAGCTAGTCTGCTACTCTGCTACTCCTAGTCTGCTATCGCTATTCGGCTCCAGCTACGCTGCTACAGCCACTTTGCTGCTGCTAGTCTGCTACGGCTAGTCTGCTACAGCTAGTCTGCTACAGCTACTCTGCTACAGCTACTCTGCTCCAGCTACTCTGCCCCAGCTACACTGCTACAGCTAGTCTGCTACTACTAGTCTGTCCCGGCTAGTCAGCTAATGCTAGTCTGTTACTGCTAGTCTGCTACTGCTACTCTGCTACAGCTAGTCTGCTACTGCTAGTCTGCTACGGCTAGTCTGCTACTGCTAGTCTGCTGCAGCTAGTCTGCTACAGCTAGTCTGCTCCAGCTACTCTGCTACAGCTACAGCTACTTTGCTACAGCTACTCTGCCAGTACTACTCTGCTACTGCTCGTCTGCTACAGCTACGCTACTACAGCCACTCTGCTACAGCTACTCTGCCACCGCTACACTGCTCCAGTTACTCTGCTACAGTTACTCTGCTACAGCTACTCTGCCACGGCTAGTCTGCTACTGCTAGTCTGCTACTGCTACTCTGCTACAGCTAGTCTGCTACTGCTAGTCTGCGACGGCTTGTCTGCCCCAGCTACTCTGCTACTGCTAGTCTCCTACAGTTACCCTGCTACCGCTACTCTGCTAGGGCTAGACTGTTACTGCTACTCTGCGACCGCTACACTGCTACAGCTAGTCTGCTACTGCTAGTCTGCTATAGCTAGTCTGCTACTCTGCTACTGCTAGTCTGCTACCGCTATTCGGCTCCAGCTACGCTGCTACCGCTACTTTGCTACTGCTAGTCTGCCACGGGTAGTCTGCTACAGCTGCTCTGCTCCAGCTACTCTGCTCCAGCTACACTGCTACAGCTAGTCTGCTACTGCTGGTCTGCTACTGCTAGTCTGCTACTGCTAGTCTGCTACTGCCACTCTGCTACTCTGCTACAGCTAGTCTGCTACTGCTAGTCTGCTACTGCTAGTCTGCTACTGCTACTCTGCTACGGCTAGTCCGCTACGGCTACTCTGCTCCAGCTACTCTGCTACTGCTAGTCTGCTACAGCCACCCTGCGACAGCTACTCTTCTAGAGCTAGTCTGCTACTGCTAGGCTGCTACAGCTAGTCTGCTACTCTGCTACTGCTAGTCTGCTATCGCTATTCGGCTCCAGCTACGCTGCTACAGCTACTTTGCTACTGCTAGTCTGCTACGGCTAGTCTGCTACAGCTAGTCTGCTACAGCTACTCTGCTACAGCTACTCTGCTCCAGCTACTCTGCCCCAGCTACACTGCTACAGCTAGTCTGCTACTACTAGTCTGCTCCGGCTAGTCAGCTAATGCTAGTCTGCTACTGCTAGACTGCTACTGCTACTCTGCTACAGCTAGTCTGCTACTGCTAGTCTGCTACGGCTAGTCTGCTACTGCTAGTCTGCTGCAGCTAGTCTGCTACAGCTAGTCTGCTCCAGCTACTCTGCTACAGCTACAGCTACTTTGCTACAGCTACTCTGCCAGTACTACTCTGCTACTGCTCGTCTGCTACAGCTACGCTACTACAGCCACTCTGCCACAGCTACTCTGCCACCGCTACTCTGCTCCAGTTACTCTGCTACAGCTAGTCTGCTACTGCTACTCTGCTACGGCTAGTCTGCTACTGCTAGTCTGCTCTTGCTCGTCTGCCACTGCTACTCTGCTACCGCTACGCTGCTACAGCTAGTCTGCTCCAGCTACTCTGCTCCAGTTACTCTGCTACAGCTACTCTGCTACAGCTACTCTGCTACAGCTAGTCTGCTACTGCTAGTCTGCTACTGCTACTCTGCTACAGCTAGTCTGCTACTGCTAGTCTGCTACTGCTAGTCTGCGACGGCTTGACTGCTACTGCTACTCTGCTACTGCTAGTCTGCTACATCTACTCTGCTCCAGCTACTCTGCTACTGCTAGACTGCAACAGCTACCCTGCTACAGCTACTCAGCTACAGCTAGTCTGCTCCAGCTACACAGCTACTCTGCTACTCTGCTACTGCTAGTCTGCTACAGCTACTCTGCTCCAGTTACTCTGCTACAGCTACTTTGCTACAGCTACTCTGCTACAGCTACTCTGCTACGGCTAGTCTGCTACTGCCAGTCTGCTACTGCTACTCTGCTACAGCTAGTCTGCTACTGCTAGTCTGCGACGGCTTGTCTGCTACTGCTACTCTGCTACTGCTCGTCTGCTACAGCTACTCTTCTCCAGCTACTCTGCTACTGCTAGTCTCCTACAGTTACCCTACTACCGCTACTCTGCTAGGGCTAGTCTGTTACTGCTACTCTGCCACCGCTACCCTGCTACAGCTAGTCTGCTACTGCTAGTCTGCTACAGCTAGTCTGCTACTCTGCTACTGCTAGTCTGCTACCGCTATTCGGCACCAGCCACGCTGCTACGCTACTTTGCTACTGCTAGTCTGCCACGGGTAGTCTGCTACAGCTACTCTGCTCCAGCTACTCTGCTCCAGCTACACTGCTAGAGCTAGTCTGCTACTGCCGGTCTGCTACTGCTAGTCTGCTACTGCTAGTCTGCTACTGCTACTCTGCTACTCTGCTACAGTTAGTCTGCCACTGCTAGTCTACTCCTGCTAGTCTGCTACAGCTACTTTGCTACAGCTACTCTGTTACAGCTACTCTGCTACGGCTAGTCTGCTACTGCTAGTCTGCTACTGCTACTCCGCTACAGCTAGTCTGCTACTGCTAGTCTGCGACGGCTTGTCTGCTACTGCTACTCTGCTACTGCTCGTCTGCTACAGCTACTCTTCTCCAGCTACTCTGCTACTTCTAGTCTCCTACACTTACCCTGCTACCGCTACTCTGCTAGGGCTAGTCTGTTACTGCTACTCTGCCACCGCTACCCTGCTACAGCTAGTCTGCTACTGCTAGTCTGCTACAGCTAGTCTGCTACTCTGCTACAGCTAGTCTGCTACCGCCATTCGGCTCCAGCCACGCTGCTACCGCTACTTTGCTACTGCTAGTCTGCCACGGGTAGTCTGCAACAGCTACTCTGCTCCAGCTACTCTGCTCCAGCTACACTGCTACAGCTAGTCTGCTACTGCTGGTCTGCTACTACTAGTCTGCTACTGCTAGTCTGCTACTGCTACTCTGCTACGGCTAGTCCGCTACAGCTACTCTGCTCCAGCTACTCTGCTACTGCTAGTCTGCTACAGCCACTCTGCTACAGCTACTCTTCTATAGCTAGTCTGCTACTGCTAGGCTGCTACAGCTAGTCTGCTACTCTGCTACTGCTAGTCTGCTATCGCTATTCGGCTCCAGCTACGCTGCTACAGCCACTTTGCTACTGCTAGTCTGCTACGGCTAGTCTGCTACCGCTATTCGGCTCCAGCTCAGCTGCTACAGCTACTTCGCTACTGCTAGTCTGCCACGGGTAGTCTGCTACAGCTAGTCTGCTACAGCTACACTGCTCCAGCTACTCTGCTCCAGCTACACTGCTACAGCTAGTCTGCTACTGCTGGTCTGCTACTGCTAGTCTGCTACTGCTAATCTGCTACTGCTACTTTGCTACTCTGCTACAGCTAGTCTGCCACTGCTAGTCTACTACTGCTAGTCTGCTACTGCTAGTCTGCTACGGCCAGTCTGCTACTGCTAGTCTGCTACTGCTAATCTGCTACTGCTAGTCCGCTACAGCTACTCTGCTCCAGCTACTCCGCTACTGCTAGTCTGCTACAGCCACCCTGCCACAGCTACTCTGCTAGAGCTAGTCTGCTACTGCTAGTCTGCTACAGCTAGTCTGCTACTCTGCTACTGCTAGTCTGCTACCGCTATTCGGCTCCAGCTACGCTGCTACCGCTACTTTGCTACTGCTAGTCTGCTACGGGTAGTCTGCTACAGCTAGTCTGCTACAGCTACTCTGCTCCAGCTACTCTGCTCCAGCTACACTGCTCCAGCTACTCTGCTACAGCTACTCTGCTACAGCTACTCTGCTACAGCTACTCTGCTCCAGCTACTCTGCTCCAGCCACTCTGCTACTGCTAGTCTGCTTCAACCACCCTGCTACAGCTACTCTGCTAGAGCTAGTCTGCTACTGCAGTCTGCTCCAGCTAGTCTGCTACTCTGCTACTGCTAGTCTGCTACCGCTATTCGGCTCCAGCTACGCTGCTACAGCTACTTTGCTACTGCTAGTCTGCTACGGGTAGTCTGCTACAGCTAGTCTGTTACTGCTAGTCAGCTACAGCTACTCTGCTCCAGCTACTCTGCTACAGCTACAGCTACTTTGCTACAGCTACTCTGCTAAAACTACGCTGCTACTGCCAGTCTGCTACAGCTACGCTGCTACACCCACTCTGCTACAGCTACCCTGCTACCGCTACTCTGCTCCAGTTACTCTGCTACAGCTAGTCTGCCACTGCTACTCTGCTACGGCTAGTCTGCTAGTGCTACTCTGCTACCGCTACCCTGCTACAGCTAGTCTCCTACTGCTTCTCTGCTACGGTTATTCTGCTACTGCCACTCTGCTACTGCTAGTCTGCTACAGCTACTCTGCTCCAGCTACTCTGCCACTGCTAGTCTGCTACTGCTACTCTGCTACCGCTACGCTGCTACAGCTAGTCTGCTACTGCTAGTCTTCTACGGCTAGTCTGCTACTGCTACTCGGCTACTGCTAGTCTGCTACAGCTACTCTGCTCCAGCTACTCTGCTACTGCTAGTCTGCTACAGCTACTCTGGTACAGCTACTCTGCTCCAGCTACTCTGCTACTGCTAGTCTGCTACTGCTAGTCTGCTACTGCTACTCTGCTACAGCTAGTCTGCTACTGCTAATCTGCTACGGCTTGTCTGCTACTGCTACTCTGCTACTGCTGCTCTGCTACTGCTAGTCTGTCACTACTAGTCTACTACTTCTACTCGGTTACTGCTATTCTGCTACAGCTAGTCTGCTACTACTAGTCTGCTACGGCTAGTCTGCTACTGCTAGTCTGTTACTGCTACTCTGCTACTTCTAGTCTACTAATGCTAGTCTTCCACTGCTACTCTGCTACTGCTAGTATACTACTGCTAGTCTGCTACTGCTACTCTGCTCTTGCTAGTCTGGTACTGCTAGTCTACTACTGCTAGTGTGCTACTGCTAGTCTGTTACTGCTGGTCTGCTACTGCTAGTGTGCTACTGATAATCTGCTACTGCTAGTCTGCTACTGCTAGTCTGCTACCGCTATTCGGCTCCAGCTACGCTGCTACAGCTACTTTGCTACTGCTAGTCTGCTACGGCTAGTCTGCTACAGATAGTCTGCTACAGCTACTTTGCTCCTGCTACTCTGCTCCAGCTACACTGCTACAGCTAGTCTGCTACTGCCAGTCTGCTACGGCTAGTCTGCTACTCCTAGTCTGCTACTGCTACTCTGCTACAGCTAGTCTGCCACTGCTAGTCTGCTACTGCTAGTCTGCTACTGCTAATCTGCTACGGCTACTCTGCTACAGCTAGTCTGTTACTGCTAGTCTGCTACGGCTAGTCTGCTACTGCTATTCTGCCACTGCTAGTCTGCTACGGCTACTCTGCTAGATCTACCCTGCTACGCCTAATCTACTACTGCTACTCTGCTACTGCTTGTCTGCTACAGCTACTCTGTTACTGCTACTCTGCCACAGCTACTCTGCTACAGCTACTCTGCTACACCTAGTCTGTTACTGCTAATCTTCTTCGGCTAATCTGCTACTGCTAATCTGCTACTGCTACTCTGCTTCAGCTACTCTGCTCCAGCTACACTGCCACAGCTAGTCTGCTACTGCTAGTCTGCTACTGCTAGTCTGCTACTGCTACTCTGCTACTGCTAGTCTGCTACTGCTAGTCTACTACTGCTAGTCTGCTACTGCTAGTCTACTACTGCTACTCTGCTACAACTAGTCTGCTACTGCTAGTCTACAACTGCTTGTCTGCTACTGCCACTCTGCTACAGCTACTCTGCTACAGCTAGTCTGCTACAGCTAGTCTGTTACTGCTAGTCTGCTACTGATACTCTGCCACTGCTAGTCTGCTACTGCTAGTCTACTACCGCTACTCTGCTACAACTAGTCTGCTATTGCCAGTCTACAACTGCTTGTCTGCTATTGCTAGTCTGCTACCGCTTGTCTGCTACTGCTAGTCTGTTCCTGCTAGTTTGCTACTGCTAGTCTGCTACCGCTATTCGGCTCCAGCTACGCTGCTACAGCTACTTTGCTACAGCTAGTCTGCTACGTCTAGTCTGCTACAGCTAGTCTGCTACAGCTACTCTGCTCCTGCTACTCTGCTCCAGCTACACTGCGACAGCTAGTCTGCTACTGCTAGTCTTCTACGGCTAGTCTGCTACTCTTAGTCTGCTACTGCTACTCTGCTACAGCTAGTCTGCCACTGCTAGTCTGCTACTGCTAGTCTGCTACTGCTAGTCTGCTACTGCCACTCTGCTACAGCTAGTCTGTTACTGCTAGTCTGCTACGGCTAGTCTGCTACTGCTATTCTGCCACTGCTAATCTGCTACGGCTACTCTGCTAGAACTACCCTGCTACGGCTAATCTACTACTGCTACTCTGCTACTGCTAGTCTGCTACAGCTACTCTGTTACTGCTACTCTGCTACAGCTATTCTGCTACAGCTACTCTGCTACAGCTAGTCTGTTACTGCTAATCTTCTTCGGCTAATCTGCTACTGCTAATCTGCTACTGCTACTCTGCTTCAGCTACTCTGCTCCAGCTACACTGCCACAGCTACTCTGCTACTGCTAGTCTGCTACTGCTAATCTGCTACAGCTACTCTGCTACTGCTAGTCTCCTACTGCTACTCTGCTACTGCTAGTTTGCTACGGCTAGTCTACTACTGCTAGTCTGCTACTGCTAGTCTGCTACAGCTACTCTGCTACAACTAGTCTGCTACTGCTAGTCTACAACTGCTTGTCTGCTACTGCCACTCTGCTACAGCTACTCTGCTACAGCTAGTTTGTTACTGCTAGTCTGCTACTGATACTCTGCCACTGCTAGTCTGCTACTGCTAGTCTACTACCGCTACTCTGCTACAACTAGTCTGCTATTGCCAGTATACAACTGCTAGTCTTCTATTGCTACTCTGCTTCTGCTAGTCTGCTACTGCTAGTATACTACTGCTAATCTGTTACTGCTACTCTGCTACTGCTAGTCTGCTACTGCTGCTCTGCTACTGCTAGTCTGTCACTGCTAGTCTACTACTGCTACTCGGCTAGTATACTACTGCTAGTCTGTTACTGCTACTCTGCTACTTCTAGTCTACTAATGCTAGTCTTCCACTGCTACTCTGCTACTGCTAGTATACTACTGCTAGTCTGCTACTGCTACTCTGCTACTGCTAGTCTGCTACTGCTAGGCTGCTACTGCTAGTGTGCTACTGCTAGTCTGTTACTGCTGGTCTGCTACTGCTAGTGTGCTACTGATAATCTGCTACTGCTAGTCTGCTACTGCTTGTCCGCTACTGCTAGTCTGTTACTGCTAGTTTGCTACTGCTAGTCTGCTACTGCTAATTTGTTGCTCTGCTTGCGCTAGTTTGATACTGCTAGTCTGCCACTGCTAGTCTACTACTGCTAATCTGCTACTGCTAGTGTGCTACTGCTAGTCTGCTACTGCTAGTCTGCTACTGCTAGTGTGCTACTACTAGTCTGTTACTGCTAGTCTGCTACTGCTAGTCTGCTACCGCTTGCCTGCTACTGCTAGTCTGCTACTGCTAATTTGCCACTGCTACTCTGCTACTGCTACTCTACTACTACTGTTGCTGCTATTGAGACCGCGACTATACTGCTACGTTACGTACCACGGCTGCTGCGATGGCTTGCAGAAAGTCTATGCTGACTGCGTAATTACAACATCGCAATCGAATACTAAATGTATGTATAATCAATATTCTACATACGGTGGATAAATGGAAGTACGCGATCTGTCACTCAAGTACCTGACGTCACGATCAAGCTATGTCACCGGCTAGCTGAGGTCACAATCCAATGGAGGAATCCAGTTTTAGCTATGTACCGCCCATCTTTAGATATGCTACACATACACTTTGCCAGTGTTGGCCTATGGCAACAACAGCGCCTAGTCAAATTAGTTTCAAAATATTCAACAGAATGTTTATTAAAGAGTAAGGACATAAAATTCGTACAACAACGCTTAGTCCGTCATCAATGGAGGAATCCAGTTTTAGCCATACACTGTCCGTCTTTAGCTAAGCCATATATCCAATCATATTGGATTTAATAGTCCTATTAACACGCGACCACTCTTTGCTAACCATAGGTTGATAATGTGCGCGATCGTGAATCGCATATGGAAGATTCCCGCTATTGTTGCTACTTTGGTAGCTGTCCGATCGACAGACAAATAGAGTCGTAAGTTGCAACTAAAATTAGTTTTAGTCTACATCTTTCATACAATGTATAGTGGTACCCGTGATGCAACACGTTGACGCGTGACGACGTTCTTACAATGACTGCCATGGGCGTCTTAACATATGTGGGAAACACTGGATAAGGATAAGTACTGGAGGCTGCTGACCCACAACATCCACCTATGATCATAGCAAATTAAAAATGTATGCTATCTAAGTGCTGTGAGACTCGATTTCATGCACTCTGATTGATAAAAACACATTTACTTTGCTGTCAAATTATAAGCTTTTCAAATCAAGACAAAAAGACAAAATCGAACAAGCCTCACCCTCACCCCCACCCTCCCCTTAAACACGCACACGCGCACTCACATACACACGCGCAGGCACACACCAACATACACACTTGACACAGCAGCCATTTTGATGGGTGCCAGAACATATGAATGAACCGATGAATAAACCGATGGCTAGGAGTACCTTTGTATATAAAGGGGCGGACTGGCCAAAAATAACCTGCATTTCCGTAGCCCAAGAGCCAACCTTCCAATGAAGTTTAGTCACGATACTCCAAGCAAATGTAAAGGCATCAAATAAAACTCCAAATTTACATGGACGGACAGATGCACAGAAACAAAGACAAGTGGATTGAGGGACGGAGGGATGGATTAATCCCCAAAATAACATGCATTCTCATAGCACCATAGCCAACCGTCCCATGACGTTTTGTAAAACTACTCCAACAAAAGGAAGGTTACCGAACGAAAACCCTAAATTTGTATTCACAGACAGACGGACGCACAATAAGAAAAATAGGTGGATCGACGGATGGATGGATCGACTGGCCACCAAAATAACCTGAATTATTATGAACCACAGTGTGAAATAGAATAACATCTATGTCTGTGACGAACAGAAAATCACGTCACTCATATTAATGTAATAAGTATGCACTACCTGGTTGGTCTTCGATTGCACATGAAACAAAAGGGAATACGTGCCATGGATGCCTTATAGTTCATATGGTCAGTGAAAGCTACTTGGATAATAAGTACATTTTCTGTGAAGTCTACAATCTACTTCATTGGCAAACGAGTCTTTTATTGGCACTATGATGGCGATGGTGCGAAATCCGAATGTCAAATGCGCAGAGTGCATGTAGGTCACATTTTAGTTATAACCATGTAATTATAGGTGTCCATGCTAACGTCACTGGACATTTTTCTGCACGAGTGGAGGGGTCAATTAGAAAATATTACCAATTGTCGCCTATCCAAATATATTCCTATTGATCTGGCATAAAAATGCTATCTAGATAAAGTCCAGATTTTCAAACATAGACACGCAGTATTTCAAATACGTACTGGATCACACTCATTACATATAGAAACTGGTAGATGGCATAGACCAATAGCGGTAGCTTTATAGGAGAGAAAATGCTATTTTCTGCGATGATGTCTAGGACGAGTATTACTTTATTATTTTGTATCCTGTATACTCAGATTTCCGAAAACAATATATTAAAAAGTATTACTGGAAACATCCAAGCCTAGAAAAATTTACAGAATTATTAAATTCAACAAATGGGCTACTTTTAAAGAACTGGCCAGTTTTATTTACAACGCACTCCAAAGCGCGAACATGTCATAGAATGAACATTTTCTCCGCAAAATAAATTGGTAACGGGTGGGGATTGGTTAATGATGATAATGAGGATAATGATGATAAAGCGACGACGACGACGACGACGACGACGACGACGACGACGACGACGACGACGGCGGCGACGACGACGACGACGACGACGACGTGGTCAAGATATGGGAGGGGCTGATGTAGATGCAATAAGGGTTCGCTAATACGGTAATCTCCTCGAAATTATAGTTACAAGTTATATGGAGGTTAACAGTTCAGATTTATCTAAATACGCTGTAATGGAACTACATTGAATGTGCGGTGTGGGCGTGTCGGAGAAGGTTGAGTCTCACTTCTCGTTTCTCTTTCGTTTCTGTTTCCTGTAATAAACAAGAAAGGAAGACCTATTGGAAGCACTATTGTGCTGAGAGAAATGTTTTGGGAGGAGTGGAGTGGGCTAAATGATGATAATAATGAAATTTTTGCTGATAATAATAATAATAATGATGACACTGCGAGGACAGACAATAATTGAAATTGATAACAACCATTATTTTTGTAAATTTATGTATATTAGTATTGATTAATATTAGGATGTTAATGTCAAACTATTACGATGATGATGTAATGTAGAGAGCCGATCTGTCACTCAAGTTTATAACGTCATGCTCAATTACGTCACAAGTAGACTGACGTCCCAATACATAGTGAGCTACCTAGCTCAGTCATCATATACAGTTTATAAACTAAAAAGTAATATTTTGGTGCTTGTTTGTCTGGGGGCTGTTGCAGCAACATCCGTCAATCAAATTTTTTGCAAAGTATTCAACGACTTTTCCCTATAGTTATCTTGAAATTACCGTCCTGGGAATCCAGGGTTCGAAGAATATAAATAGATCCTGACACGTGCAAAACGTGTGGGGGGGGGGGGTGCTAGGCTGGAAATCGGTGTGGTATAGCTTGAAATGGACTCCTCAGTTGATGAAAACAATGATAATAATGTCTATGAAGATGATGGAAACTATGAAGTGGCGATAATTGATGATGATGATGATGATGATGATGATGATGATGGATGATGATGATGATGATGATGATGATGATGATGATGATAACCATGAATATTTTCTATATATTTATTTATTAATGTTGTTAATATATTATATTAATGGTACTGTTATCCCCCGTGCAATTGATAATACCGCTTGTAACAATACAAGGGTAGCTAACCCAAAGTGGAATGATACATTCATTAACTATATGATATGGTGCCTGTAAAGTCAGAAATCCCTGGACTCAGGCAGTGACCAAATAGAGGCTGGTAGGTCCTTGCACTAAAACAGTATTGGCAGGGGCAGGGGGGTGTTTTAGATAAAGCAGCCTAACCCCTTAACCCTTGAATTTGTTCAAGAAAATTTCAGTTTTCTCATAGAAAATGTCCATTCTCAGACCAAGTGATGAGTATTTTTGAAAATTTACCACTGGAATGACTGGCTCGGTAAACGAGCCAGTCATTCCAGTGGTAAATTTTCAAAAATACTCTTCGCTTGGTCTGCAAATGGGCATTTCTCAAGACCACTGCAGAGGCAGGTTTTTGGCTGATATAAGTGTCAAAGCTTTAATAAGAATATGATGAGATGATGGAACCATGTCTGAAGAGTTTTAATATAACGTCTATAAGCCGTTCACATGAAAAGTTCATGAAAGGTTCAAAAGTGTTTCATGTAAATCACAAAAATAGTCACTTACATAATTCTATGATTGTAATTTCATATATTATTTTTTGCCTCGGCAATATGAGTAAAATAGAATAATTTCACAGCCAACTGAGTGTCCGTATTTACCTCCAGAAATGCATGAATTATCATTTGAAAGCATCTAGATTTCGAAGATTTCGCGGAGAGGATCCCGCACGCGTTAACCCACCCCACCCCACCCCTCTCGAGTGAGGGAATCTCATCCTTGAATTACCTCCCAGTTAGATTCCCCTTCAGCAGAATCCTGGATCCTGTAATGACATCTCAGTGGTAAAATTTTAAAATAGTATTTTCTTTGCCTGCGAATTGTTCCTGCGGCTATGATTTAGACGATATCTTTCATTTGTTCGGACTATTGTCGTATTTTCCCTAATACGGACATTTCGGCAAGGTCAAATATCAGGGCAGATGCAGAGCCATATCCGCCCTCAGGGCGAAAATACTTAACGCGTAGTTTTAAATGGCCGCTCTTGATTGCTTCAAAACTAATTTCTTAAATAAGAAATGTCTGTTGCAATTCCTCTTTATTTTTATTTTTAATTCATTTCTGGTTTCACAACGTTTAACCAAATAAAACGATGATATTAATACTATTCTTCGTATTGGAGCCTACTTGATGTGTATCTGAACAACTGTTAGCAGACGACAACTAATAGGCATACGAACTGAAATAGATTAATAATTGACATTTCGCTGTCAATGAGTTTTTGTATTGCTAAACGTTAAAATGTAACGTATGAAATACATATGTTATTACATGTTTAGTCGCATATTCTCACTCGTATTTCCTATGCTATAAATGATAAATATAACGATGTTAGAAATGAATGTAGAAAGGCCTTTCTACTGCTATTGATATTATTACCAGAAATCATGTCACAAGTACAAACATGACATCCATTTGTCATATACTTCATATACTTCATACTATATATATATATATATATATATATATATATATATATATATATATATATATATATATATATATATATATATATATATATATATATATATATATATATATATATATATATATATATATATATATATATATATATATATATATATATATATATATATATATATATATATATATATATATATATATATATATATATATATATATATATATATATATATATATATATATATATATATATATATATATATATACTTCTGATATCGGTACTATCAACTATACTCCTATTGCTACTGCTACTTCTGCTGCTAACACTATTTCTACTACTGCTACTCCAGCTATTTCTGACGCTACTGCTCATACTGAGATGAGACATATTATCTGACTGACTGACTGACTGATGATGATGATGATGATGATGATGATGATGATGATGATTACACAATGAATGCATCAACTATGAACACTACATCTTGTCATAATACTGATTTCAGACCAGGCATATCACACTAATTGGATGGTCCAGGTGTGTTGATTAATGGAAACTCTGCCCATCTAGATGGAAATAATTCCCTGAACTTTTTACTGATTAATGTATGTTGCCTTTTATCAAAGTTAAGAAGCCCAGATTTTGAGGAATATATTTCCCATATGATATAATTTGTATTACTGAATCAAAATTGGGTGCATACGACCTCTTCGATGTGCAGGGCTTTAAATCATACACAGTAAATAGAACAAAGTGTAACAGAAGTGCAGGCGGAATAGCCTTGCTAATCGCCCAGGAAATATCACAGCACATTAGTGTACTGGATAATGACTCAGATAACATTCTATGTTTTAGGTTACACAAAGAGTTATTAGGTGAAAATATGCTTTGCGGCATTGTTTATGTACCGCCAGAAAACTCTGTGTACGCAAACAGTTCAATATTCAACACAATAGAACAGGGAGCCATAGATAAACTAGACCAATTCAATTCAAGTTCATTCGGTAACTTCTTTAGAAGTGTACGAAACATATATACATGAAATATACATGTAATGGCGGTTACATATTGAAGATTTCTGATCTTCGGGGTTCGATTCTTCTTACTAAGTTGGTAGTCCCGCTTCGTCACCGGTAGCTAGATGGAGTTGCTGCGACAACGGCTATCGGTGGCGGAGAAGGAGAATGGCAGTCTGGCTGGCCTCGTCTGACTGATGGTAGGTGACGATATTTAATGAAGACTGCTGGGCCTTATCTGATGATATATCTTCCAAGTAAGGATTGAAGGTTTCCTTCAGCTCAAGACTAGATTACTACTGACAAACTGACTGAACGACTGACTTACATATACGTAAGTTAAATTGATTTTATTAAAAACTGAACTTATTAACAATATACAAACTTTGGCTAAAAAACAAAATCGCTCACAGTCAGACTAGTAAAAAACGTGTCCGAAACTAACAAGTAGCCTAAACTACTCGAAGTCTGCCCAGAGCTCTGCAAAACTGAACGAGACGAGACGTTCAGTGATTCACGATGGTGAGTTGAATAATCTCTAAGGCTGAAATCTCGCCTTATATACAAATCGATTCTCTGATAATCAAGTTCTATATCTATACTAATATTTAGATCCTTCTCGAATCTGTTTGAATAACTCTTCTAGGTACGTCATACGCATGCTTTGATTGGACTGAACAATCGGTTCGCCAATCAACCCCTGCTTATCCCTTCCTAGAATCTATGATCTAATAAATGTTGATCCTTTCAACCAATCAACGATCCCTTCCATCCTTTGCCTGGCACACAAACCTATTCTACATTACTCTTTACTACAGAGTTTGACTGACGCTGGTTGTTTATGACGTCATCCCAACCAATCATACTCTGTCCTATTCTTCCAGGGAGATGGTGCCTCACATAGACAAAGCGGTGGGTACCGGTTCTGATTTGATGTGATCTGCCAGCTAACTAACAACATTATGGAATGTGTTGTTGTTGCATGCCATTGTATGAGTGACATATAGTTGATATACAAATTTCAATTATGTTATTCATTCCTACAGGACGCTACAATGTCCATGTCCTGTCCATTGCCTATTGATGGATAAGCCTGTAGGATACTAGAGTTAATAGGCACATGAGCTGTATGATCTCATTGCCAGCTGATGTTGTTCCATTCTCATGTGAGAACCTAGATCGTCTACGTCATCAACTAAGTCCGTTTGTCACGTTCAGTTTCACTCATCCCAACACTGATTACTATACATTGATTATTTTCTAAACTATCGTTCCCAACAGCTGCTGAATATTATAAAAGTGTGTGCCGACTGAACAGCATACACTTTAATTCAAACTATTTACAAATACACATCAACTCAGAACCATAGACTCTTTTCCAATCAATTCACTTATTTCAAATATCATTCTACAACTTTGTCCATCTAGTTTCATCGTGCTATATCTAGCACCCCAGCCATTTATCAGAAATGTAGATGGCCATTTATAAACAATATCACCATCTACTACGAATACATATATCATTAAAATAATATGTCATCTGGACCTTTAGCTCACCTGGTATTTTCAAAACATAATTTCTTTGGGACTTACTCGAAAATATAATACGTCCGACGGGGTCATGACTCCCACAAGACAATCCCATATTTACAATATGTTATATACATAATTAAATTGTATAGACGTTTATGGCTTTCAATGATTATAAATAAATGTGATGATAGAAGTGGTCGTAAACTGATGACGGAGATGATGATGCTGATGATGATGACGACGGCGGGTAGTATGAATACAGAATAGTTACTACTACTACTACTACTACTACTACTACTGCTGCTGCTGCTACTACTACTACTACTACTACTACTGCTGCTGCTGCTGCTGCTGCTGCTGCTGCTGCTGCTACTACTACTACTACTACTACTACTCCTACTACCACTACTACTACTACTACTACTACTACTACTACTACTACTACTACTACTACTACTACTACTACTACTACTACTACTACTACTACTACTACTACTACTACTGGCACCGCCACTCCCTGAGACGTGCATAAATTTGTGGGAGCAATAGGTATGACAAACTTTACGCACCGGTGATTACATAATCTCTCATTTCTTCTTGTTAAACTTATTCATAATGATGTCAATATATTACAGAGAGCTATTATTGTTTTGCGGTTTTTGTATTGAAAGGTTGATACATTTATGTGTATTTGGGCGATGTGTTTAATATCTAGGAAGATATATTCTTCTCTCTGCATTTATTTCAGGACATTTAAATAAATAGTGGAATTCGTCGCCTAGTACATTTAGGTCATATAGATTGCAAAAACGTGCATGTCTGGGAAGGATACCTGCATACCTCTCTCTCTCTCTCTCTCTCTCTCTCTCTCTCTCTCTCTCTCTCTCTCTCTCTCTCTCTCTCTCTCTCCCTCCCTCCCTCCCTCCCTCCCTCCCTCCCTCTCTCTCTCTCTCTCTCTCTCTCTCTCTCTCTCTCTCCTATCGGTAGTCGGTGGTTGCTGGTTCGAAATTTACAGAGTATTTTGATAGTTTTTCTGGGAGAGTGATTAGATATTTTCGAGTTTTAAAGCCTCTCTGTAAATCCTATATGTGATGCATAATCTGCTATTGAAGACTTTCCCGCGCCACTATTGAATATACTGATCAGAGAGCTGTTGATTTAATACTAATTATAGCCAGTCTGTATGGCCCGGGGCTTGATTTCTCCATATCATCGACAGGCCGGTATTATCTAACACTTTTTTAATATTTTGGATTCCCTGCCTGTTATTAATTTTGCCCAAAATAGCACCATTCTTTTGTCTATCGCTATGCGTGAGGATACTGGCCGAGTTAACCATAGCCCATCGCTGCATGTGTAGTATTTTTTACGCTCAAGAGAATTTTACAAAAGCTCTTATGAAGTTTTTCGACATGGTTAATATTTTCAAAACCCCAAATTTGACACTCATAGAGAAGAATAGGAACGATCATGGTGTGAAAGAGCTCTAGTTGTATATCAATAGGCAGATGAAGGCTTTTAGCGCTTGTGAGTAGTGAAAACATGGCTCTACTGGCTTTATGATAGTTGTGTTTGATGGCTCTGGTGAACTTGCCATTATATACAAATTTAATGCCCAAATATACATAATCATGGACGATTCCCACATCTTCGTTTCCCAGTTTAAATTGTGGTAGTTTTCTGATTTTACCTCACAAGAATATTAGTACTTTAGTTTTGATACATTTACGTAAAGTTTCCATGTTATGCAATACTCATTTAATATGTCTAATGCATTTTGTAGTTCTTTAGGAGATTTTACCATTAGTATTGCATCGTCGGCATACAATAGAATAAATAGTTTTAAATAAATTACACAATCTGTGTTTTCGTTCATTCCTGTGGCCATTTGTGTAATTTCGGAAAGCCCATTCTGGGCTGTGGACATCGTACATTCTAAGTCGTTTAGGAACCGTGCAAAGAACAAATTGGGGACAAGTTTTCACCATGTCGCACGCCTATAGAGCAAGTGAAAAAATCTGAAAGTGAATGTGTCACGGCATCTTTGATACACGATTTAGCATCATTATAAAGATTACAAATTAATAAAAACAATTTATCATTTATGTTATTGAGCAATAGTTTAGCCAAGAGACACCCATGCAGGCATGAACGTATGTGCTCTATATGCGATAAAAATCAAATGAGAGATGAATTTAACTATTTGTTTGAATGCGCAATACTCGCTGGAGCACGGAAACAGCCTATAGGTAAATATTTTCGTCTTCATCCAAATACATTTAAAATGAATAAGTGAATGAATGAACAACCCCTGGCGAAAATGACATCACTGTGAAAATTCATAATGAGTTTATTTAGATTATTTAAATGATCTCAAGTGTTTCGCAATACATGTATTATTATAGAGTTACCAGGCAGCTAAATTTCATGGTCTCCTTTTCCCGCCCTATAACATGCACAAAATGTCTATAAGGGGATCTGCGCGTAGATATATGAAAAACAAACATACATGGATCGAGTTAAATTAGAGAAACTACTGTTTGTTGAATACTATACTGAACCAAAAATGTTTAGCAATTCTGTACAAAGAATGAAATAAATACAATCTCATAAAATATTTATTTCATTTAGTCACATTATTTCATCGACAGAGCATTTCTTAATGAGAATATCAATTCATTTTTGTCACAATATCAACGTTGCTCCTTTACCGTCACTTTATTTAGCGCAGGGTCGAAGCGCAAAAATGGTGGCAACGTTTCAATAATGTGTGTGACCACCTCCGGCATTCATAACGGCAGTACGACGTTTTCTCATGCTTCTGATGAGACGATTGATCTCAGAAACTGTAATAGCGTTCCATTCCTGAATCAGAGCAAGTTCAAGGTCACGGACATTATGAATATTGGGATGGTTTTCTCGTACCCTACGACCAAGAATGTCCCACGCATGTTCAATAGGCGATAAGTCAGATGACCTTGCTGGCCAGTTTAACACCTGAACATTGTTCCTCTGAAGAAGTTCAGTGGTAAGCCTAGCCGCATGTGGTCGCGCATTGTCCTGTTCAAACAAGAAGACCGGATGCTGCTGCATAAATGGAATGATAACCGGTGTGATAACTTCGTTACAATAACGCAGAGCATTCAGGTTTCCATAAACGATAACAAGATCTGTTTTTCTTGTACCATGAATCCCTGCCCACACCATGACGCTGCCACCGCCGTGTCTGTCATGCTGGATGATGTCAGCCTGATACCGTTCTCCTACTCTCCTCCATACGCGGCGCCTACCATCTGCAAATTGCACACAGAATCTGGATTCATCCGTAAATAACGTGTTATTCCATTGTGCAAGGGGCCAGTGCTGGTGAGTTCGGGCCCATGTTAAACGTTCCTGAATGTGATGTGCTGTTAGTGGAACTGCAACGACCGGACGACGTGCGCATAATCCAACGGCATGGAGACGGTTTCGAACAGTTTGTGCGTGAACTCTAGTGCCAGTGGTATTATGCAAATTCATGGCTAAACGTGGCGCCGAACCTGTGACGCCGAGATGACGTCACTAAATATCGATCTGCCCTTTTGGTTGTTTCTCGTGGTCTACCAGAACGTGTCGATCCCGAACTTGTCTAGTCTACTGTACACGTTGGTGGAGACGAGAAATGGTACTGGGATGCACATTGAATTGTCGCGCAACGTCGCGAACGCGCTGGTCAGCACTAAGTCTTCCCATTGCTTCATGATGCTGATTTTCAGTTAAACCTGGACGGCGACCCATGTTGACATGCGAAAGTTTTGCGATTGTTTTCAGTTCAAGCTGGTTACCTGATTGGAAATGTGATGTCATTTCACACGTGCTGCATGGGGATTTCGACCAGGAAACACACAAAGTGCACTAGCACGTGCAGTGCAAATACAGGCAGGACAAGCGAGTAAAGAAGTTGATTCCATGACAAACAATGAGTGACCATTTTCAGCCAAAAACAAAGCAATATTGATCACGCTAGCTTGCATATTTTTTATATGACAGGCAAAAATCCAAGATTGCTAAACTTTTTTGGTTCAGTATATATTGTTTGATGAAATAATGATAATAAGTATTTATACAGTAATAGTATAACATTGTACATTTCGTATACACTTTCTCTCTGTAACTATGTAGAGTTTTTGAGAATAAACTTTAACAATAACTATATCAGCTTCAGTATTGAACCTTGTGCTTCGAACTCGGGCAAATATTGAAACTGATATAGAACACCGGGCGAAATACTCGCGCGAATATGCAACTAAGTGTGTATTTAATAACATCTATATATTTTCTTTCCAAGCACGCTTATGTCAATGGATTAGCATTGCTCGTGTTAAAATCGATTGAACCCTAAATTCCCCGATGTAACCTGTTGGATATTTTGAAACTAATTTGACTGGGTCCTGTTGCTTTCTATGACAGCAACAGGGCCCAGTCAAATTAGTTTCAAAATATTCAATAGAATGGTTATTAAGTAGTAAAGACATACAATTCGTACAACTTGACAGACTATTAAGAGTTCGTGAGGGACTTAGATACGTTATTCATTAGGAATTTTGATTATTTCATCAGCCTGCATGTGACATAGTTGATTATGACGTCATATACTTGAGTGACAGATCGGATTCATCAAATTGAAAAGCCATAAGAATTCGGCGAGTTACATTTCCAACAGTGTTCGTCTATTTCATCTTCTTCTTCTTCTTCTTCTTCTTCTTCTTCATTCACAATTGTTAACAATGGACCTTACTCAATTTATCCATCCGAGTTATGACGTCATAATCAACTACATGACGTGTATGATGACATCATAGTCAATGACGTCATTAATAGATAAG
>CM067371.1:48744345-48749345 GCA_034401795.1 Chaetoderma sp. LZ-2023a | reverse complement strand
GAGCTACCGGCTCCTCTAGTCCTACTATAGCTAGCAAGAAGAAGTTATTAGTTTGGCTGGCGTCTATCGAGTCCCTGATTCCAGCTCCCATTCACGCTGGTTTTATTTCAGTCTATTATTGGTAACTCCCCCAGCTTTTACACGGACACCTATTTATACTCCTGGCTGGAGAGAGGCAACGAGGAGTGAAGGAGATTGCCGATGTTTCCAGCGATCACCAGTTGGCCGAACAGAGACACGATCCCGGGGTCGCCGGTTTCACGCCTCTTTAACGCCTGAGCTACCACCGCCTCTCCCGCGGATCACGTTCTCTGTTCGGCCAACTGACGATCACTGGCACCTCTATGATCATTATCATCATCATCATCATCATCATCATCATCTCCATCATCAGTTTACGACCACTACTATCATCACTTTTATTTATATCAATGAAAAACATAAACACCTATACGATTTAATAACATATGTAACCGCCATTATATTATATTTCATGTATATATGTTTCGTACACCTCTGAAGAAGGTACCGAATAAACTTGAATTGAATTGGTTACCACTCCAGTGGTAAATTTTCAAAATATTTTCAAAGAGAACACGATCCAGGAGACAGACACGCTAGTTTTTTCCTACTTGGTTGATAAGTAAATCATGACGGCCATCATAGGCTGTAGAAACGTATCAACATGTAGCCACTAAAGCCTGAATATATTTCGTTGTTGGTATGATAAAAAGATGCCAGGGATGGCTTATGGGTGGCATATTCTATCACATGAATGGTTAGTTTAAGATAAGGTGGGATTTCATTTAAATTGTTTCAAAGAAACAAAAGGAAACGTACTGTTGAATATTTTGGACATAAATTGATTGGAAGCCATTGTTTTGTAAACATTTAAACTTATTTATGAGCTGTACTTTATTTTGTCCTCAAAAAAGAGGTAGTCTTTGGAGCAGATTTGAAACTCCATTAATATTGAAATAGTTATTTTGACCAGGTTTGCTGTGTCATCCATGCCAGCCAAATTGTGCGTTGATATGTAATAACCCGTGATTCAGCACTAACTATAGCCATATTCCCTGGAAAGTAGTGAGCAGGGGTGGAGGAGGCATGTGCCGAAACACGCCATATGCTGATACACGGGTGTGTGGGTGGGGCGAAACAGGTGTTAGACGGAGAGGGATGGGATATCCGGACATGCCCAAACTAAAGTAACATGTGGGACACAGTGGGTGGAATTCAATAAGAATGTTTAAACCCCTGTTTATCCTAAATCTGTTAACAAATCGCTTTGTTAACCGGGTAATAAGAGGTGTGTTACCAGCTCTTGCTTTAAACCTAATCCGTATTCAGACACCAAGTTTAAACTCAGTAACACAGAAACCAGGTTCAAACCACGTTTAAGTATGACAACGTGTAATAGTTTGGACACGACGCAGTGTTAATGCAGGCTTATGCGATGTTATTGTCAGAATGAACTGTGCGCGAGGGAAATGCCCGTGATTTTGATACCCAGAACATTTATCATTTTATGTAGGCCCTACGGCAAATCCGAATATCAGGTCAAAATATTTTGAAAATTAACTCTTATTAACCTAGCAACACCGAAAACAGTCTGTAGTACATTGTTCGTGTTGCCACTTAATACATAAAATGCACAAGGCAAATGCCTATACATGGTGATAGTGATGTCAGAGCTAATTGCGATGTAACGCTCATGCAACAACAACAACAACAACAACAACGACGACGACGACGACGACGACGACGACGACGACAACAACAACAACATCAACATCAACAACCATCACAGCAGGCACGTTATCTCCGCCACTAGCAGCAGCAGTAGTAGCATCACAGGCAACATTGTCATCGTCGCCATCATCAACATCGTCGTCGCCATCTTCATAGCTTAGTCAGCGCCAAAATCACCAGCATCAGTAATAGCAGCATAAATTTGTCACATGATCTTCATTACTTATCGGAAAATAATGAAGAAAGTAACCCTCATCATATCTATATCTGGGTCAGCTCTGTTTGTAAAAATGTGCTCCCTTCGAATATCCCTTGCAACGACATTAAAATTATATCTCGAAACGCCTTTGTGATTTAAACCGAGTCCTACATTACCCCATACGTGGTTTTCCGGTTCGGCAATCTTGTCACTATGTTTATTACCTGGTTTTGTTACTCGGTTTAAATTTTGATATTTCCGTAAAATCTCCCAATAGCTTTCACAGAATTAATTTACGTGGACATACGCTTATAATGATAATACTTACCTTGCTGTTAAAGCATCTTTATATTGGACTGGTATTTAAAGTCGGTCTAAATGCGGGTTTAAACCTACTAATAGCTAGAGCAGGTTTAAATCGCTAAACCTGGTTTAGCTAAACCGTCTTATTGACATCAGCCAAATATATTTAAGGCCGTGTTCTCACTAGAGACTTAATCCTGTATAATGTCATACTGAGGTATGGCGTTATTCCGGATTAACTACCTAGTGTGAACACGCCCTAAGTTTCTGAATTTTCCGCGGGGATGGGGGCTTGTGCGGGGTGCGTTAGGTGGTTTACAGGACCCACTCACAGTCGGAAGACAATTCCCGCCCCAGGTCCACCACACATTTTCTACCCCAAGGTTGAAATCGTATCACCGGTAGTTACTGCATTTCGTTTTTATGATAACGCATGATTCGGTCTATCTACTATAGTACCGTAGTTATATAGCCATATCCTCCAACTGATACACATATCTATGGTCGGACCTATGTCATATAAGTTCAATGATCTGCAAGGTAGTCACATATTTTGATCATGACGTCAGACACTTGAGTGGCAGATTGGATCTCTAAGATTCGCTCTATTTGGTAAAGTCGGCTCAGAGCATCCAACTAAAATATTTCGAGATGGAAAATCCCCGAACATTCCCAAATCCATGGCCGCTCGTTGGCCGCGTCATACCAATGTCGGCCCGTAAAATTGCATTAAACAGGTGCGATGGGCTTGTTGTGCTAACCCATAATTATGCTAAAATGTGTTTAAGACAAAATAAAACGTAGCCTACTGTTTGTTGCTTATTTTGAAAATAATTAGATTGAAAAAAATTGCTGCCTAAAGCAGCAATGTCTTCCAATCAAATTATGTTCAAAATTTTATTCTTTCTAACGAACGTGTTTCTGCTTTTCTTTTGGAAACACTTCAACTTATTTATAACCAGGACTGTAGGTGGCTTTTTCGGAAAGGTAAAAGATGCCCTGCTGTCTATATCGTGTACAACACGACACAACATGTTAAATTGTGCGAATATTTCAGATTGTATTGCGGATAATTTTATTTTCCAGGACAATAAATAAATGAATTTTATCAATAACAAGATTTAGGAGTCGCCCTCGCCTGGAGGCAAAACAGACAACCGCGTGACAAGGTGTGTAAAAGAAATCTAACTAAAAATCCCGATTTTTTTTTATTATTTTATCACGCCCTCACACACGCTCACGCCGCAACACCAACCAATTTCAGATCGTGCATGACGCACCAACCGCATCATCATCGTCATGTTCGTCGTCATCGTCATCGTCGTCTCCAGCTCCATCATCATCATCATCATCATTATCATCATTATCATCATCACCACCACCACCACCACCACCACCACCACCACCACCACCAACAACAACAACAACAACAACAACAACAACACCACCACCACAACCACCACCAACCTCATCATCATCATCACCATCACCACCCCAACCATCGTCAGCATCATCATCAGCAGCAGCAGCAGCAGCAGCAGCAGCAGCAACAGCAACAGCAACAGCAGTAGCAGTAGCAGTAGCAGTAGCAGTAGCAGTAGCAGTAGCAGCGGCAGTAGCCGTGACAATAATAGCAGCAGCGGTCGCAGCAGTAGTAGCAGCAGCAGCAGCAGCAGCAGCAGCAGCAGCATGAGCGGTGCTCATAATAGCAGCAGGAGCAGCAGCAGGAGCAGCAGCAGCAACAGCAGCAGCAGCAGCAGGAACAACAACAACAACAACAGTAGCAGCAGCAACAGTAGCAGTAGCAGTAGCAGTAGCAGTAGCAGTAGCAGTAGCAGTAGCAGTAGCAGTAGCAGTAGCAGTAGCAGTAGCAGTAGCAGTAGCAGTAGCAGTAGCAGTAGCAGTAGCAGTAGCGGCAGCAGCTGTAGCAGTTGTAGCAGCAATAACAGCAGCATCATCATTACGGGTGTGCGGGTGCAACGCTGCCCTGATAACGCGTGTTACCTGGCCTGTATATTGGATCAATACGGGTCCGTATTGGCTCGGTTTTTGGTCCAGTGCCGGCCCAGTAACCTGCGTTATCAGGGAATAATTTTCAACAGTGTATGACTAGTGTTCTCATGACATTATGACATGAATTTGTTTAATCTTTCTTTTCAAATGTAATGTGCTGTGTGTTCTTAGACCTAGCGTTGTGTGTATGTAATTTGTATTGGTTTTTAAACCCTTTTGTTGTCAACTTAACGGTTTAATCGTCAACTGGACCAAAGCCTGTCTTTAAAGAGCTTTTGAGTAATGTCTATTTGCAGGGCAAGAGAATGCTATTTTTTGAAAATTTACCACTGGAATGACTGGCTCGGTTACAGAGCCAGTCATTCCAGTGGTAAATTTTCTAAAAATAATCTTCTCTTGGCCTGCAAATGGACACTGACTAAGCACAAATTTTAATTTTCTAGACAATTAACCCGTTAATGGTCACGCCTCTCAAAACGGCGTGCGAGGGTTTTGAGAAATGACCATTTGGAGGCAAATAGAAAGATATATTTTTGTACATTTCACTTGTAAATTAAACCATAGTCTTCATTTTATTGAACCCTCTCAAACATTAAATCGTTAATTGATATACGTAGCGTACAGAGCGCTTTGAGGCGATGCTGACACAACACGGGTTAATTAGCTTAGATAGAGATTTGAATAGGCTATAGATGTTCCATTAGCAACACGTCTCAACATGTATACTGTCTTG
>CM067371.1:48696845-48739345 GCA_034401795.1 Chaetoderma sp. LZ-2023a | reverse complement strand
GTTCTCTGGAAGATGGAAAGTTCCCGCATGTCGGTTCCCGCAAACAGGATTCCCACATGCAGTCCATAACGGGAGAAAAGCAAACTCAGGACGGTAATCACAATATAAGAATGTCTAACAATCAGTCAGTAAGTTCTACAATAACATCACGGCTAGGAAGAAAGTTCCCGTACACTGACGGTACGGATGAGAGTTAAGAACAACCCGTTTATCAGCGGGGGTTGTCGAATACGGATGAAGATCATGACTAAGGTTAATGGTGCGGGGTACATCAGTTAGCTCTTAAGACGTACCAGGCAAAGTTTACTTGCTGCGGTCAAAAAGTTTAAATAAACTTACACGACATTAGTGTGGGGGCGGTTGAATAACCACTTTTTGGTGTGGCCGGCAGATCCGCCCGTCGAATTCTGGTCTTGACTGATTCCAGATTCGGCGGGAACAATCAATTATAAAGGATTACATTGTACCCACTCGGTACACTAAAAGTGCCATCCTATCTTGGACGTGATATACGTGCTCTGTAAATTCAGTGGTAAGCGCGAGCATGCGCGCTACGCGTTTTAACGAACTTAGTCGTTTAGTAGTTACATATTAAGAATCCTGGACCACTTCCTCCTGGGGACTACGGCGGAGACGGCCGCGCCTCCCACAGGGTCGTCAGAATCCTGGACCACTGTCTGCTGAAAGGCCAGCTGGTCTATACCCATAGGGACTCCGACAAAGGCGACCACGCCTCCCACAGGAGTTTCCGAAAATGGATCAATGACGAAACTAGATTATTATAGGGAGTTTGTGGACTGTCATGAAACAAAAAAATAAAAAAACTATCAAACTCCCGCACCCCACCTCCCCGGGAGAACCCCTGCATTATCGCCAGCCCCTCTTTCTCTCAGCGGGGGTTTTAAGTGGTTCCTGTTGCTCCTATTTTTTGTTATTGTAGCCCTAAACTAGTGCGTACCGTTTCGAACTTGGTACCATCTAGCTGAGGTCTTTTGAGAGATTTGAACCATGGCTTTTTTTATTAGAATTCAGCGCTGTTATCAACTGAGCCAAGGGGGAACCAATAACTAGATCACAAATAATAATATTTATCTTTTATGAATAGTTGTGCAATAATAGCAAACAGATCAATTGGGCTGATAACACACTGGTAACCACACAATTATTGACAGCAGTCTATAATATATGCATAATTACTGACGGTAATCTGTAGGCTTATTCCCTCTGCCCTGTGAAACCGTGAATAATGCATCCGAGATAGTTAATTGGTTATATTATATGTTGAATTACACTAAAATCGCAGGTTGAATTATCGCCATTAAACTGACAATTTACAAAGATATAGACCTATATATATTGGCTGGAATATATATATATATATGTATATATATATATATTCCTTCCGTGATCATCTGAGAAAAAATATCTATGACTGATTCCACCCACGTGAGCATGCTAGAGTCTGCAGAGGTGCATGTCGATGTGACACTGTGCGTGACTATGTGTTAGCTAAATCTAAGTCATTATTATAAAATATACACATAGGCCAGATAGCTAATGCGCTGGTTTGTTTATATGTTAAATTACACTTGAAAATCGACGGAGCAAAGAAGGTAGAGCTCCCGCAGATGGTGAGCAGGTGGGAGATTATGCAGAGCAACAACACCTTGGACACCACCTATGTGAACGATGAGTACCGAGTCCTGGCTCCACTTGCTCGTGGACTTTCCTACTACGTGAAGGGGAAAGGGTACTCTGCGTCAGATGTGATGAAGGCTTCACAGAATTCGACTTACAGCCAGACGTAGAAACACCTGCCGCGGTGCCACTCTTCTCCCTCCTCGAGAACACACATGTGAACCCGACCTTGATGCAGGACAAGCTGTTCCTCCGGGTGTACACCGAACATCTTCTGGATGTAACGATGACCTCTCCACGACTTCAGGTGTGGCATGATGAGAACGACCAGGAACTAAAACGTGTGGGCTCTAGACAACGAATCCAACATGTAGAGCGAGAGCATCAACAGGTCCAGGCCATGGCTAACCAGCGTTTAGAGTTGACATTGCAACGAGGTGCCTCAGATTGCGTAGCTGTAGCAGTCTTGGTTCAGAAGGGAGGGGTGGTCTAGGAGGTAGGGGAGCTAGACGACTTCAAACTTGTGGTGGCTGGGACCTACATTCTTGGTGAGGTGCACGATCTGGCTGATTGCTGTCTCTATCAGCAGGAAACGAAGTTGTATGCTTTACTCTGCCTGACCAGTGGCCACGACGATCTCGAGTCGGCGCTTGAATGGCCGGATGGCTTGTGTCACTTCGGAGGAGGGGACATCCCGGCTAACCATGGCAACCAGCTCAGCTTTCATATTGGGAACTTGCATGGAGAGCGGGGGGGGGGGGGGGGGCACTCGCCCGGTCGGAGTAACATTGTTGTACTTTGGATATAGCAAAGTTCACTTCTCGCAAAATGGAGGTATTCAGCTGGTAGCTCCATGAGCCTCAGCTATATATAGCGAGTTTAACTCCACCAGCTATCACTGCTGCTACAGCAGCCACTACTACTATGGCATCGGCTGTCTTCTGACCTGCTGATGCCACATAGTCGAGCGTCGGCTCAGAGAGCACTGCAGCCTTGTAGTACTCATCGAGACTCGCATCAGCATCTTGGATGTTCCGGGTGGCTTGGGCCTTTTGTTGCCGTCGGCGTGCCTCCCTTTGGTGCATATGCTCGAGTGCCTTGCTGTACTCACACTTCTCCTTAGACAGCTTCTCCATCGCCTGGTTATGACATTTTCTCTCTACCTCTGCAGCCTTATGGTCGGTGAAGCTGAGACCCCAGTTCGCCAATGCAAACACGCCTGCATTCAAGATTACAGATGCCATGTCTATATAGCTAGTTTAAATTCCCCATATAGTCAGCAGGAACTATAAGCAATGTATGCGCCGGAAGCTTTCGAGGATCCAGTTGAGGAATACGATGAGGATGACTATGACGAACACAATGATGAGGATGACTACGACGACAATGATGAGGATGCCTATGATGATGTAGAGCCAGAATCCCACCGACTAATCCACAGAGCCAAGGGAATGTATTGTACATACGTAAAGGGCTCTCTTGGCCCACTAGCAGCAGCTGGGGCTCTGATTGCTCGTATCACGACGAAGGCTGGCCAGACGGTCCGCAAAATCGCCAACAATGCTCTCCATGGAGTTGAGAAGATCTCTGAGGCTATTCCAGCCATCGCCTCTGGGGTAGGCACATTGTTTGGCATTGCCGGTTCATGGCTACCGTATGTTGCGATAGCCCTGGCTGTTATCTGGGCTCACGAACATTTAAGACATGTTATATAACATATCTCTGTATGACCTGGTCCCTTAGCTGGCAAGCCTTGGTCGATAAGCTACCCTTCAGTGATGACATCAGAGATGAAGTCCGAGATTTCACCCGTGATCTCGCTTGAAGATGTTTATTACCAGCCCGGCGGTTAGTATCGTGAGCCTCACCAGCTGCTCGAGGCTGCACGTCGCAAGGGTCATAGATTCACCTTGGAGATGGGTAGCCAGTGGCTCACCAGCCAGGCGATGTGGCAGATCTACAGACCTCGTCCACGGCACATTCAGTATGCACACGTCGATGAACCTGTCCCGAACAGAATCCATCAGGCTGATGTGCTGTTCCTTCCACATGACAGAGTCTGTTCCGGAAGAACATGTAAGACCTACAAGTACGCCCTCATCATCGTCAATGTCACCAGCAGGTTCAAGTCTGCAGTGCCGCTCACGGATAAGTCTGCACATCAGATGGCTGCCAGGTTCCAGAATATCTACGAGGACCCGCAAAATCCCCTCCAGTGGCCAGAGTTACCGCAAGTGGATGAGGGTAAGGAGTTTAGAGGTGAAACTGTGGCCCTCGTGCAGAAACATGGTGTGGCGATTAGACGAGGCGAGGTGGGACATCACCGTGCACAGGCTATCGTTGAGCAGTGGATCTGGACACTGGCATAGAGGCTGTTCCCACATCGGTATGCTCAGGAGATGGCTGTCCCGACTGGCGATCATTCCAGAGTATGGGTGAGAGGGTTGCCCATTGTGGTGGAGAGATCCAATGCTGAAGTCACTAGGCTGATAGGACAGAAGCCAGTAGAGGCTATCCAACACTCAACTGTTCCCCAGCCTACTGACAATGTCGAGGAGGACAGACTTCCATCTGATGCCTTGGTTTGCTACCTATATGAGCCTGGTAAACTGGAGGGTGGTCGTAGGTGGCGACTGATCCTAACTGGTCAATAGATGTTCACAGAATAGGGTTGGGCGACATTGCTCAAGGCATGACGATATCGGTATCTCATTAAAATACCACGGTATCACTATATATCGTCATTTGGGCGGGGTGTGGAGTTAAGGTGTAAACATAGAATAACATGTATTTCATATTGGTGGTGTCTACAAGTTATTTTCATTAAATTTGTTGCATTGAAACCGTAAATTGAGATCGCCATGATTGCCATTTCCGCATATTTAACACACGAAATTCCACACTTTGACACCCTTCAATATACAGTTTAAAGCAACGAATGTAATGCAACTAACCGTATTCATCACAAATAAGAAAAATAAAGGATTTTCTTCTGTTCTTGTGTTGTATTTTGTGTTATCTTTACCTCACGACAACTGTCAAAAGATTGGGCAAGGAATACGCGTTAACTTCAGAAAGGAATTCCGCTGAGCGAAATCTGATTGGCCGCCGTATCATACTTGAGCCAATCAGAATTCACACTGCAAAATTCCGACAGCTGTTATCACGCCCACCGCTAGCGTAGACGATGCAAATTAATAAAATAACACTGCATGATTTTGAATGAGAACCAGCGTGAAGACTGGAAACAATTATATCAGATTTTATTAGGTCTGTAATATTAAATACTAATTTGCCCCCATTGTAGACCTATTCAAATTCGCTCACTACTTAGCAGTCCTATCCATTGATCTCTAGGCGTAGCCGGGATGTGTGAAATTAACCCAGTTAACACTGCAACCAAAACTGCCACAACAGATCGAAGACTGGAAATAATTAGGCCTAAATTATTTATTTTAAGGCTATTTCTCAATTAGAATAAAGCTGTAATGTTATATGTGGAATGGATTTTGATCTGATTCGTTTAAAAATGCTAAATATATTGTATAAAGTTACATAAAACGTATAACGGTAAAGCAAGAGATTAACTTCCCCCTCACCCACCGTTCCAAGCTGTGGTATTGATAAGGGATTAAGTGTGTGTGGTTTCCTATCGACCTCAAAAGTTTTATAGTTTAAATCTTTCACGGTCAGAAGAATGTTTAACCATGCAGATCAAAGACTAATGGATAAATAACTTGACCTGTAGTAATGACGCCATCAGATTGGAATGTGGGCAGTGAAAGTGGTATTCCCCACTGACTAACACTCAGAATGAGGCAAGAAAAAACATGGCGTCGTCTATTTATGTAATTATGAAAAGTGAACAACAAAGGATTATTTTGTACTTTAAATCATTTTACTAGCGCAAACAAACCATGACTTAAATGAGCACAGATTATTTTGGAGTTTATTAAGTTTTTATTACCTCAGACAAAGACTGCTTTATTACTTAAAGACTATTACTGGACGGAATAGAGGTAAGAGTACGACATTTCTAACTTAGTTATTTATATTATGCTCACAGTTAAAAGTGCAATATCGTCCTGTCGGTATTGACGATATTTACGATTTTTCGAAATTATGACGATTTCGGTATTGGTATTCGGTATATCGTGATATTGACGATAATATCGAAAAATCTCCCAACCCTATCACAGAATCGACATGTATGTAGAGACTGAGGGGAAACCTATTATGTACTATCTAGCCCGCCAGCAAGGAGTGCGGAGCAGCCCTAGGCGACTATTTGTACGAGAGGAGCTTCAACTAGTCCCTCCAGACATTCAGCTGCCGCCATCTAGAGTTCTTTGATGAAGGCATCCCTGTGACCATACGCCAGGGTGTGAATACCATTTGGAGTGATCCATCGCTTGATGTCTAAGGGATTGAGGCTGATCTTGTTCTGGTGGAGCCCATAGATGTGGTGGCCCTCACTCCTTAGTATATCCATACCGTGGTGGAAGACCCTACGCTCGAAGAGGCATTCCTTGTACTGATCATGGCGAATCTGATTCTTGATGACAGCCCTGCGTACCCCCTTGGCCTTTTTGATCTCCTGTTCATCTGAGCACTTGATTGAATACATCTTCGGACGCAGACCAACAAACTCCTGAATTGGTACACCAGCACTCTCATCCTTCATCTTGCCCAGGACCATCTTGTTGTCAGTACTGTGTAGTGGGTCTGTTACAGGATAGTCGCTTGTGTCATAGAGGTCACTCCTGGAGGCCATATCAGTATTGATGTCCTCGGTCTGAACCTCCAGCAGAAGACTGTCTGTGTCAGTGTAAAGGAGATTAACTCTGGTGCCATACTGCTCCTTGAGGCGGTTGTAGTAAAAGTCATACATACGGTGTTTGGATAGATCGAGGATGGACATGCCCACATAAACCGGGCGGTTCAGCAGCAGGCTCGTCTTGTACATGTGGAGAGCAGCTAGATCATCATCGAACACCTTTGCCCGGGCGAAGTTGGGCTTGGCTATGAGCCACCTCAGCCTGTCATCCTCGGGTGACAGCACCAGCTTGACATCCACTCGCTTGCGTAAGTTCTCCATGGTTTTACCAAAGACTCTGTTGATCACCGGTGTGTAGAGATCCTTCTCAAAGTCGCTGTTGGCCTTCTTATGGAGCCCTGTATTAAGTCGGATGTAAGGCTCCATCCACGGTGACTGATTGAAGCGTAGAAACCTGTACACCTTCTTCAACCTCATACCCAGGCTGAGGTAGAGCTTTAAGTTGCAGTAGTGCAGGACAAAGCACTCTTGTCTTTCAGATTAGGTACCCGTTTTTCTGCTGGCGTTTCAGCTTTGCCCAATGCACACTGATGCTCTAAGAGCCACTCTCCCTTCACCTTCATCTGTTCAGGCGCCAGCGGATAGGCATTGTGCATGTCATGCAGCTCTTGTGGGTACTCAAGATCAGCCTCTAGGATGTAGCCCTTTTCATCATCATCGGGATGTTGTGTAATTTCTTTGACACCAATGTCCTCCACCCGCTCAAATCCACCAGTTGGTAGGTATTGGCTCATTGCCCAGCCATAGAGATTGTTAGCGTCCAGATACATACTGTGGCTTGTCGGCTGTTGAGAATTATAGCCGGCCATATATGGGTTGTTTGCTTTAGCATAGCGTTTGCTGACCATTGATACACCACCCCTGAGTCCTTTTTCTATGAAGAGATGCATGTCGTAGTCAGTGAGGAGCTCCAGCCCCACACCTGTCTTCCTTAGAAGTGCATCCCAGCTCAATCCCGGGCTCGTGTAATAATGTGCTGGGTCCAGACGATACTGCTGGAGGCACGTGATGTGGAAGTTCTCAAAGACATCTTCGAGAAGTAGAGTGTCAGTTCTCAGATAGAGCTCAAGATAGTCACCAATGGTCTGGCAGCCGGACTGGGCTCAGACAGCGTGTGTGTGGTTGTAGTCGCTGTCAGATATTCCCTCGCCAGAGAGTTTACTGTAGAAAGCAGCTTGAGGTGGAAAAGATGTCTCATTGAAACGGTGCCACCCATCCATGTGCTCATAGGGGTATACACCTTTGTGGAGCAGGCGCTCATGTACGCTTGCACTGCCAGCCGTGCCATACTGTTTTGTAAGTGGGACGTTGTGGAACTAGCTACCAGCTTGCCACGTGATGATGATAGGAACTGAGCCGAGTCGATGAACCGCAGCCGACGGAGGCTGAAGGAGATGTACTTCTCCATATGGTTGGTGATGCAGTTGATCTGTCCCTCTGTTTGGGAGATGGCCTGCATGATGAGGTGAGAATCATACCCACGCAGGTTGTGGAACACGACCGGGATGGTGGTGGTCATAGGGTTGAGGCGCAGCTTTAGATTACACACCTTGTGTGCTGCTCCCCGGTAGAGGCCAGTGATGTGGCAGTGATCTCTGACACTATCTATGACTCCGTCACGAGTTAACGGTCTGTCGCATACATGGCAACTGGCAGCGGTTTTATGAGCTCACCAGTCCTCTCTAGTCATCTCCATCGGCTTAGGGTGGGCGAGCACGGTCTTTAAGTTCTCCTCTTCCCGTGCCAACTGATCCAGGAAGTGCTTAGCTGCATCTTCTCCTCGATACAGCACTGGCGGTTTACTCACGCCATCACAGCGGACCACAATGTATGAGAATACACAGATCTCATGGTGTTGTGTTTTGTGTATTAATATATAACTACTCGTTTTTACGACGAAATCGCTCCCATAGGCTCATACACGCTTATAGCTCTACCCAGGGGGGGGGGGGGGGGGGCGTTCAGGGAACGAATCCAAGACGGGCGGCGCATACCCAGCTTAGCTGGTACGGCCGGCACCTGACCGGTCGGTCCGAACTACACATTTTAGCGGATATTGGGATCGATTTATATAATTAGAACGTTTATTAAATAGTAAAGACATACAATTCCTACAACTGATGGAATTTTATAAGTTCATGACGGACTTAGCCACGTCATTCAATACGCAATTTTGATTGTGACGTCAGCCTACATGTGACTTAATTCATTGCGCCCAGTCAAATTAGTTTCAAAATATTTAACAGCATGTTTATTAAATAGTCAAGACATATAATGCTTGCAACAACGCTAATCATTTAAGTGTCCAAGACAAACTTATCTACTTCATTCATGGCGTAATTGATTATGACGTCATCCTAAACGTCACGTATTTGATTATGACGTCATGTGATTGATGGATAAACCGGAATTATCCATTATGTTTATGCTGCATCTGCAATCTCAAAGATATAAGCTGTAAACAATGGGGAAATCGCGGGTATAGCCAGGGTCATGATCTTTCAAACGCTCTCATCATTGGAATAAGACACAAGTGACGCGCGCTGGCGCCACCTGTCACCAGGGGGTGCTGCCAACGTGTTTCTATATAACAAAGTAATCGCAATGATGTACACCTATGCGAATTTTCACACTTGTTTCCAAAAGTGTACACCCATTAATGACGCATATTCACACCAAAATGCTTGAAAATAAAATTGTTAAAATTGCATACTTTTAGAGTCTTAAATTGTGTGCCTAGATGAAATGAATTACGTATAAAATATTAATTGTTTTAATTTGTGAAATTGACTTTGAGACACGATCGAGTCCCTATTTCAATTTAACAGCCAAAAAATTAGAATAATTCAATAGAATGGTATCATCATATTTTAAGATTTATTTCGTTTCATCACACCCGGGCCACAATTTAAGCCTCTAAAATATACAAATTTAACAATTTAACAGGAAAATCATTTTGATGTGAAAGTGCGCCATTAACTCTGCCACCGATGTATTGGCCATTGTCGTTACTCAACGGTATAGATACCCTATAGATACTCCCTTTATTAAAATTGGACAAATGCTCTATCCTCTATCGAATTCTGTTTTCTTTACATTTTTTAAAGGACCTTGGTAGATCAGCAGCAACTTTCAGCGACATCACCTTCAGATTGATTACATATCATCCTTCCTTCCACCAGTGTATGTAGGCTAATTTCGTTAACCAGTAGCTATTAAAGAGGTAATAAGCGATCTGTACTCTTTTTCGCTCATAACGGCAATGGAGTTGGCATATATCTGCGTCGAACTAATCAATGGATGAGTCTATCTAACCTGCCACTCAAGTATATGACGTCATACTCAATTCACCTTTCCAGAGTATGTACCCATCATATGACGTCATAATCATCTACGCGGTATGTAGAATGACATCATAATGGATGACGTCATGAATGATGTCGATAAGTACGTCACGAACGCATATTTGAAGACGGTCTATGCCTTGTTGTACAAATTGTTTGCTTTTACTATTTAATAAATATTCTGTTGAATATTTTGAAACTAATTTGACTAGGCGCTGTTGCTGCCATAGGCAGCAACAGCACCCAGTCAAATTAGTTACAAAATATTCAACCGCTTCCCTGTATAGTTTTCAGGAAATTGATAGCTAGGGCATTCGGGGATCGATCAATCCAAACACAGCGAGGTGTGGGTGGAGCTTAGCTAGTGATGGGCCGGGCATAGCCAAAAATGGAAAGGTCCATTACGTCGCGACGGTCGCGTGTTGGCTGACGTCGCAAACAAAATACGTAGCGAATGACTTATCTATGTCCGTCGTGAACGCATCTATGTCTGTCCAATGTACGAATTGTATGTCTTTACAATTCAAAAAGAATTCCTTTGAATATTTTGAAACTAATTTGACTGGGCGCTGTTGCTGCCATAGGCAACAACAGTGTCCAGTCCAATTAATTTCAAAATAGTCAACAGCTTACCTGTATAATTACCCTGATATTGGGATTCTAGGAATTCAAAGTTCGCTTGATCCCAACACTGGTGTCGGCGGGTGTAACTGAAAATGAGTGAGGCATAGCTAAAAGTAGGTTTATCCATTATTTAGTAGTTGTCCTGAGTAACAACAAACGGTTCATCCAATTGAAACCACTTACTCCGTTATCGCAATACAGATCCGTACCATCTCTACTAATAATGTTGATGATGAGGTCCATGTAAATAATGACGATGATGATGACGATGATGATGATGATGATGATGATGATGGTGGTGGTGGTGGTGGTGATGGTGATGGTGGTGGTGGTGGTGGTGGTGGTGATGGTGATGATGATGATGATGATGATGATGATGATGATGATGATGGAGTTGGAGACGACGATGACGATGACGACGAACATGACGATGACGATGGTGGTGATCGTGATGACGATGTTTATGAAGACTACCATTATCACACCTGTGACGACGATGACGACGATAATGAGGACGAAGACGATGACGAGAGCGACGAGGATGTTGATGATGATCGTTGTGATGGCAACGACGTTGGTGCTGGTGATACTTACCTCATTGAGTATTCCGATGGTAGAAATAAGGTCGCTGATCATTGTAATAATGAATCCAAAATCGCTTTTACTCTCGCGCTTTCCACTACGACCAGCTCTACATCTACCACTGCTGAAACAACTCTCACTACTTCCACCACTGTTGATACGATTATTACTTCAGTTAATACTGCTACTAATATTATCCATGAACAGGGTCCTACTGTGATTCCCACACTGCTCAGAATGGCGCTATGGAACACGCAAGGTTTTGTCACAAAATTTCAAAATAAAATTGGTTCTCGGGGTTTTCAGAACTTAATTAATGAATGTGAAATAATACTCCTAAACGAAACGTGGGGCTCTGATCACACAGATATCAATGTAGACGGATTTACTCTAGCGTGAACAGAACACAGCACAGGAGAGCCAAACGTGACTCAGGTGGCCTGACTGTTTATTATAAAAATGAAATTGCAAACGGAATACTTGTCGAACGCAAAGAAGGCGATGATATAATTTGGTTAAAGTTTCTGAAAGAATTATTTAGCTTAGAGGCAAATATGTATGTATGTCTTTGTTATGTAGTACCGTTAGGATCTCCAAGAGTACCAGAAGTAGAAACTGATGTTTTTGATAGAATTTTCATATTTCTATGCCATAGAGCCAATATTGACAACGGTAGTATATTTTTACTGTGTGGCGATTTCAACGCTCGAACAAAAGATCTAGCAGATTTTGTTTTACATGATGATAATTCGTATTTACCAACTGACGATGATTATGTTGAAGATGATTATATACCACGAGTTTCAAAAGATGTAGGTAAACCGAACGAAAACGGATACAAATTGTTAAATCTATGTAAAGGCTGTGGCATACGAATTGTAAATGGAAGGGTGGGAAAGGATAATGGGGTTGGAAAATTAACATTTACCACAACAAATGGCGCAAGCCTAGTAGATCATGTTTTATGCTCTGGAGATAAAATGAATATGATACTAGAATTTGAAATTGAGGACCCAAATGAATATTCTGATCACAGTGTAGTAAGATTTTCAGTAAGTTTTAATTCTGTCCCTAGAAACACTTTCACTACTGATTGTACCGGTAAACCATGTCCAGTAAGCTACATCTGGAACCCTGTACTGTCTAACGAGTACAAAAGTAATATTTTAGGTAATGAGACGAAAACTATGTTTAACAAAATGAAGACCCTAATAAACAAAAAAGACATGCTAAATGAAACATATGTGAATCAAGTCGTCTGGCTTTTTACTAATGTCATCAAGGCATGTGCAGATAATTTGTTTCTGAAAAAGCCTAACCGTCGGAAATCAGTGACAGCATGTAAACATAAAGCAAAACAAATACCGCCATATTCGTATGACTGCGAAGCAAAACGTAATCAATTCTTCAAAGCACTAAACATGTACAGATTAGAACAAACTGAGTGTGAACGTGTTAACATGACTACGGCACGAACAGAATTTTTAAAAAGCGTACGAGAATGGCGTAGAGAATGCGCAGTGAGCGAAACCAAACAATTATTAGAGGCGCAATATAGAAATACCAAAGAGTACCAGAAACTACTAAAATCAACAGGAAAGAACCAAACCAATAATATTTGCCGGGCGGAATTCGCAGATTTTTTCAAAGAAATAAATTGCCCGAGCAGTGAATTTTTCACGGCGGACGAAGATATTCGAAATACTGTAATTGATTATCAAAATAGTACCGATATGCAGACAACGTTTGACGAGTTAAACTCGGAATTTTAGAGGCCGAAGTGCGTAAGGCGATACAGCAATTAAAGAACGGAAAAAGCGCTGGACCGGATTTATTATTAATTGAATTTTACATTTGCGTTGTTGATGAATTATTAGAGCATATTTGTCTTCTGTTCAACTGTGTATTTAAAAGTGGCATTTTCCCAAAAGCATGGTCTGAAGGTATCATTGTACCGTTACACAAAAAGGGCAATATAAACGATGTTAGAAATCATAGGAGAATTACCCTTCTTAGCACATTGGCTAAATTATTCACAAGGGTTTTAAACAATAGATTAAGTAATTGGGCAGAAAATAATTATGTATATGTTGAAGCACAAGCTGGCTTTAGAGATGGTCTCGGTACAGTGGATAACTTATTCGCTTTAAATGGACTAATTACCCAGTCATTGAAAAAGAAAAAAACATAAATTATATTGCACTTTTGTAGATTTTTCCAAGGCTTTTGATTACATTGTACGAGACTGCCTTTGGTATAAATTATTAAAGATAGGGGTCAAAGAAAATATAGTTAACATAATTATGTCAATGTACCATGGGGTAAAAACATGTGTAAGATCGAACGCGAAATTATCAGAGAGCTTTGAGTGTTTAACGGGAGTTCGACAGGGCGAAAGCCTATCCCCTTTTCTGTTCAGCATGTACTTAAACGATCTTGAAGATGAGCTCAATATCAGAATGTGAGGGGATAGATCTAACAACGCTTAAGCTTTTTCTGTTGTTATATGCTGATGACATAACACTTTTTTTCTGAAACTAGGAAAGGTATAACTTACACGCTCACTGCAATAGGTGGCGCTTAACGGTAAACGTTGAAAAAACTAAGGTCATGATCCTTAGACGGGGAGGACGCTTATGCAAATCTGATAGATGGTTGTTTGGGACACACGAGGTCGAAGTTGTTAATAAAATAAAATATTTGGGTATTGTATTCACATCTGGTGGGTCTTTCAACGAAGCACAGAAGTGCCTAGCCGAACAAGGGCAACAGGCGGTATTTGCACTGCATAAATATTGTAGAAAATTTATAAATCTTAATCCAGCTCATTATTGTAAATTATTTGATAAACTTGTATTACCAGTGCTTTGTTATGAGTGTGAGGTATGGTGGTTCCACTGTGGAGACGAAATAGAAAAATGCCATCTCAGATTCTGTAAACAGTTTTTAGGTGTTAAGCAAAGTACCCCAAGTAGTACTGTATACGGGGAACTTGGAAGGGTACCACTAAGGATAACTATGGAAACAAGAATATTAAAATATTGGTTTAAACTTCTAAATTCAGAACCAAACAGAATTGCCAGATGTATATATAATGTACTGTATCGTGAGCTAAATGAATCAGCAAGTATCAATAATTGGGCAAACAGTTTAAGGAATATGTTACGTAATAGAGGTTTTAACGATGTTTGGTTAGCACAGGGCAGAGGAATCGATGTAAATATTTTTATTAATGGTTATAAACAGAGAGCAACTGACAATTTTCTGCAGGGATGGAGGGGACAGCTAGAGGCCAGCAATAAAACGAAATTATATAAGAATGTTGCTGTTGATCCGTCATATAAGTTCTATCTGGATATGGTTACAATACCGAAATTTCGCAAAGCGATGACCAGGTTACGAACTAGCTCTCATAGACTCAGCATTGAAACTGGTAGGTGGAACAAACATTTCCCTATTCCGACGGCAGATAGAAAGTGTAATTTCTGTAACATTGTGGAAGATGAGTTTCATTTTATATTAGTCTGCCCAATTTACAAAAATCTAAGAAAACTATATATAAAACAATATTATTGGAATAGGCCCAGCATATATAAATTCATGAACTACTGCAATCATGCAATTGTACAATTATACGAAAACTGGCTGCCTTTATTCATTATGCGTTTGCGCTTCGAGACGAATACATGACCAAATAATAGTTTATCTCATTACACTGAATCTATGCATCTTACTCACACACACACACACACACGCACGCACGCACGCACGCACGCACGCACGCACGCACGCACGCACGCACGCACGCACGCACGCACGCACGCACGCACGCACGCACGCACGCACGCACGCACGCACGCACGCACGCACGCACGCACGCACACACACACACACACACACACACACACACACACATATATATATATATATATATATATATATATATATATACATATATATATATAGGAATATACTTGTTAGTGCTTCTGTCTAGTTATTCTGTCTGTCTTTCTGTTTTCATCTAGATGTTTTACTTTGTCTCATAGTTAGTCTTTCATGCTTGGAAACTATTATATCTATCTGCTCCTCATCACAATTTTCAGCGACCCTACAGAGCCAGTAAAATATTGTACCAGCCATAAATTCTGCAGAATATCAGCATCACTGATAGCGCTGCAGGGTTCTTGGATGGCCGAATTGATTAAAGTTGACGTCATCATTTTATGTTATCAATACGTCATAATAATTTCACGATCACCGGCTTCATAATCTATCTGTCGTCGTTTAGAGTCACATACCGACTGAAAACCCCCAAAAAACAAAATCTGACAACGCTGTGGCATGATCTTGAGAATCACTTTGCGCGATAGTCTAGCGTCATGAGTGGATAATGTATATGCTTCAGAGTGACTGTATAGGGTGCGTGCACGTGGGCGTGCGTGTGTAGGTAGGGATGAGTGAAGTGAGGGGTGGGCATATGTGTGGGTGAATTGATACAGAAAACGTGAAGACAAATCTGTCAACTCATCTGTATTTGTAATTTCAAGATCAGAGTTAAATATTAACATATACAGCCATAGTATACTTAAACTTATGTAGTAATTGAATTTTATATACGGTATCCGTCATCTTAAATATTGTGATCAATGTGCACTCAAGGGCCGTTGGCCCATTGTGGAAATAAATATCAATAATACAAAGAAATGCCTTCTGTTTCTGCATGAATGGTACCGACGACGAGCTTCACAGGACGATTTCCACATAATTAATATAAAGTGATAGGGCTTGATTACTCGGTGTGACATGCTAATTACAATGGATCGTCCTAGATTAAGCCTTTGACCACTGAATTACCAAATTATCAATTTGAAAATAAATATACAAGCACGCTGTTGAATATTCAGAAACTGATTTTACAGGAACATGTTGCTGCTGCAATGGGCAGCAACATGTTCCAGTTAAATTAGTTTCAAAACGTTCAACAAAAATAATTATTAGATCGCAAAGGGTATTTTGTGTTTGATTTTCGCCTTTACTAGGGTTAATTGTCATTAGTTTAATGATTTAATTAATCTCATTTTAATAGCCTCGTTTTGTTGTAATTGCCGCAGCAATATTTGCGTCCGTATATTGGAACTCTATGTAGGCTCAAATAACCCTTTAAGTCGAAACAACAGTAGTAGCAAATTCAGAAATAGTATGTTGACTATTTTGAAACTAATTTAACTGGAAGATGTTGCCCACAGCAACATCTTCCACTCAAAACAGATCGAGAATATAAGGCGATGGTCAAACCTACACGTTCGTCTTAATTTGGCGATGCAGGAAACTTGGGAGTTAAAAGAGGTAAAATATCACCAAGGTTACATTTGGGTCTAATGGTGTATGTTCATTCATTTTCACAATTGACCATTGGTCAGTTAAATGGTCAATTATATTGTGTGGAAAGAGAAAGGGTTGTTATATACTGCCAGCTATTGATGTGGCCTGATATTGCCCACTTGGGCATTGCTCGAGGATTAGCTCATTAAATACAACAATGTACAATAGATGGTGATCTATGTCAATGATTCATATAGTCCGGTAAATTGAGGGTGTGGAGTGGGGGGCGGGGTGTGTGTGGTGAGGGGTGGGGTGGGTGTGTGTAGGGGTGTGTGTGTGGCAGAACTACCACGGGGAAAGGGACAGAATTTCATCCAGCCTTTCTAGACTAGTTTATATTACGAATATGAAAGGTGATCTGTCGTTTCCGACATATCCGGGTGGGGGGGGGGGGGGGGCGTGCGGTGGGCTGGGGGGTGGGGGTGTTGTCAAATGTCAACAAAATCTGGCCAATTTTAACCGTTTATTATAATTTTCAATTTTAAAGGCTAAAATGCCGGGGTTTTAATGACTATTTTATGTTTTCACGTGTCTAATCTTTATAAAACAACAAATCGAATTATTTGGGGCCTGATCGTAGTTCAAAGGTCAAAGGTCAAAACTAGCTATCTGTGCAAAAACCAATCGATACAATGCACTTAAAATGCTGCTTAGATCCATGATCCGTTATGATTTCCACTGAGCCGTTTCGTAATCAACACAAAGACTGGTCTAGAAAACTTGGATGAAATTTTTGTCCCACGACCGGTGGTGATTCTCCTCTCCTACCATCGGTCTAATAGTATATCCATCAAGTGGATAAACAATAGAAAGATCTATTACAACCTATGCGCCTTCCATTTCTCGGAAAGCTCCACCCACCTAATTATACGTTATCATGATTGCAGTCCTAACGTCAGTTAACAGGTGGCGTATTTGCTTATGACGTCAGATGCTTGAGTGACATATCGGATTGTTTTATTATTCAAATACATCAAATATTCTCCTGAATATATGATACAGTATTGCCATTAGCCGGAAATTAAGGCATGCCATGCCCATCGCTAGATAAGCTCCACCCACACTTCACCGATGTTGGGATCGATCGATCCCTGAACTCCATGACCATCAATTATCAGAAAACTATACGGGTAACCCTATGGCAGCAACAGTGCCCAGTCACTGGGCAATGTTCCCGCCATAGGGCTACCCGTATTGTAACCCGATTTGAGTCAAATTAGTTTCAAAACATTCAACAATATTTTTATAAAATAGTGATGACATACAATTCGTACAACAACGCCTATGATTATGACGGCATCCTACACGTCACGTGGTCGATTATGATGTCATATGATTTTTTTGATAAACTGGAGGGTCCCTTAACTAGGGATGGGATGCATCACTAATCAATGTAGAGATCCGATCTGCCACTCAAGTATATAACGCCACAATCAATTACATTACATGTAGGCTGGCGTCACAATCAAAATGCATAATGAATGACGTATCTTGATCCGTCATAGACGTAAAAAAATTTGTCAAGCGTACGTGTAAATGTCCTCGCTATTTAATAATATACATTCTGCCGAGTATTTTGAAACAAATTTGAATGGGCGCTGTTCCAAATGAAATGGTATGTTGGATATTTTGGAATTAATTTGAATGATTGGAAACCATTGGTGCCTTAGGATGCAATGGCTTCCAATCAAATTAAGTTCAAAATATTCAATCGTACGTTTTATTTAGTTTTGGAAACGTGTTATGTTTTATCTGAGCCGCACTGCTTAGTTTAATATGCTTGATCAGCAATCGGAAAGAGATTAGGAAGAAAGTCAAAGCAAGGATTCCCATGCATTATTAGATTAACACCACTTCAAACGTTATTTAAAGGTGCATATTAATAGCAGAATGGTTCAAAATAAAATTGTTAATCGTATATAGTTTTAAAGGCTTAAATTGTGTGCCTAGATGTAATGAAGCGAAATAAATCTTAGCATACGGTGATTTCATTACCTATAAATTAATATAATTTTAAAAGTTGTCAAATTGAATTATAGGCACGAGTTCCTAATTCAAATTCGCAACTAAACCTACGAAATTAATTTACATGGAATGAAATAATCATATGTTAAGATTTGTTTCGTTTCGTTACATTGAGGTACATAATTTAAGCCTCGAAAAGTATATAATTTCAACAACATTATTTTCAAGCATTTTGGTGTGAATATGCACCTTTAATGAAAACTGGGAACGATTAACAAACACAATAACGCCTCTACAAACGTATCAGTTATGATCGCTTAACCCTATAATAACCAAATTTTGTCAATAAAATCTAACCATTTCCTTATTGCATGCTCAGTTGCTGGCCAAGAGAAGACTATTTTTTTAATTTGCCACTTGAATGACTTGCTCGGTTACCGAGCCAGTCATTCCAGTGGTAAAATTTCAAAAATAGTATTCTTTTGTCCTGCAAATGGACATTCCTCATGACCACTGTAAAGATCGGTTTTGGCCGGATTCATTATGAAAGGGTTAAGGTATATCGCGAACGCAGTTCATCAACGTGGGGGAAAATATTACATTTGGTCTCCAGACGTCTCTTATCGTGTGCGCTTCCGTGATAGACCATTGCCACTTTCGTGACACACCTACTCCATTTTGATTGCGACGTCGGCCAACACGTGACGTATTTAATTATTACGTCAGATACCGGTACGCGAGTAGATCAGATCTCCCTATTAAATGCCCATTTACTTTATTCAAATATAGGCTAACAAACAAAACATCCACAATGTATAGGCCCAGCGAAGTATCAGATATAGCAATCACTAGCAACAATTCAAGCCTGTAACCGCAGATCAGTTGTCCCAAGATGGCGCTCTGTGTGTATAGGGAAGTCTTTTGGCCGGTAATCCAGGAAAGCTACGTTTTAGCGCTATATTATTTTGGGTTGATTGAGGAAACTATTATCCATGCGGGTAGGATTTAGTTTGCCCGTCATATCAGAATTTTGATAGGACAGAAACTAATGAGATTTTCGAACAATACTTTTTGAAATCGTCTTACAAAAAGTACGCAATTGAAAATTCCAGGAACTGATGCTGTAATTTTCTCAGAATGCAGGAGATGATTTCGTAGAGCATCGAATTTTCAGATTTATCGCAGCACGACTTCTGTTAGAGGACGAAGAAACCTCAGAGAGCCTGACCAAACTACATCCCCTTCCCTTTGAAATCGAGCCCACGCGAGGTCTCTGGCAGGACCTCGAGTGTGTCTGCGTGCAGTTTGTTGTATCACATAATGCTGCAGATTGGACGAGTCAGGACATTAGTAACGTGACAAGACCAGCTAGTATAGACCTGCATGGGCCAGAGACTATCTTCAATATAAGAATCTTCTTCTTCTTCTTCTTCTTTTCGTTCGCTGATCATACCGCCAGTCCTGTAAGTGACTATCGACATGATCATAAGCGCTAAGTGCGTGGATCCATGGTTTATTAGAGCGCGCCGTGCGCCTGGAACCTCCGTCTTCAGCACTCGAGGTTTCTTTCAGGGTTACCTCACCCTTACCTCCTTTAGTCGCCTCTTACGACACGCAGAGGATACGGAAGGTGTATTCTAAGCCCCACCTACAGGGCAAAATATAAGAATGCATATCTAGCTATTTCCATCCTCGTTCTAGCTATGCGCTATTAACTTTGTACCCGTAGTAATTCGATTTTGACTCTGAACTATATTTCTATGGGATGTTATTACTCACACTGAAGGCTGGCGTGAGTATTGATGCCGGTACTGTCTTTCGGACTGTCCATCGGCCCATCTGTCCGTCCATCCGTCAGTCTGTACGCTGCGAGCCGCCGCCACCACCACAACCAACCCACCAACGCCCTCTCCCCGCCCATACACTCCACTTACCAGCCCGCTCGCCCAGCCGTCCACGCACCCATTGACCCGCTCACCCACGAGCCCGACTGCCCACCCGTCCGTCTACCCATCCACAAACCCGCCAAGCCGCACGCCCACCAACCCAGCAGTCTCTGTATCTATAAAAAAAAAGTACTGATCATGCAGAGCGATCGAGCTCAAATTTTAACACAAGAAAGGGTGTAACGGTACACTCGGATTCGGCAACTGATCCTGATCGGAATTCTCCAATAAATATGGGAAATCCGAAAAAATAAAAACTTCCGAAAAATCTTATTGTGTTACAAAAAACGAGAGGGCGAGGATATGCAATCTCAGATTGCTCAGATTGCTCAGATTACTCTTGTTGTACTAAAATTCTAACCACGCTTAGGCACACAGTTTTGCTAGCTTGAATGGATATGTTCACGCGCTAACACTGTCAATGCCCATTAATATATAAGTAATGCTGATTAAGTAGCAGTAATGGATGTGATAGCGTTTACCGTGGAAATACCGCAGGGTATGCCAATTCTAAACCACTCAATCAGTCAGGCTATGACGCCCCAATCACTGTGAAAGATTTTATCTTGATTATAATCGTATAATTAGAAAGCATTACGCATACCATCCCTACCAGCCCAGGCCGCACCACCACCACCACATCCAGAACCATATATTCCATCAAAATAGGGTTCTGTGGTAATGAGCGGAGATAGGCAGGCTTTTAGATTGGCTCACATAAGTCACATGATTTCGAGGGAACGGGACTTAATTGGCCATATATGGAGTGCCAAAAAGGGGCGTGTTCTGGTAGGCGTTCTTGTACATACATATACACCAGAAAACGCTAAACTTGCAAAGTGCCAAGCCTTCTTCAGACCGATAGACAGGCCAAGACACACAAACTTATACTAAAGATTAAATAATAATTTTCAGCAATTTTGTAATATTGTACTATATCTACTATTTTACACAAAAAGTATAATATTAAACCTTTCATTGATGAAGTCTTCTTGTTTCAATTTTTACCTAATTCACCTTTCCAGAGTACCCATGAGTATGACGTCATAATCATCTACGCGGTGTGTACAATGACATCATAATGGGTGACGTCATGAATGATGACGATAAGTACGTCACGAACGCATATTTGAAGACGGTCTATGCGCGGTTGTACAAATTGTTTGCTTTTACTATTTAATAAATATTCTGTTGAATATTTTGAAACTAATTTGACTGGGCGCTGTTGCTGCCTATGGCAGCAACAGCACCCAGTCTAATTAGTTACAAAATATTCAACAGCTTCCCTGTATAGTTTTCAGGAAATTGATTGCTAGGGCATTCGGGGATCGATCAATTCAAACACGGCGAGGTGTGGGTGGAGCTTAGCTAGTGATGGGCGGGGCATAGCTAAAAATGGAAATGTCCATTACATAGGGAATGTGGTGAATGGTTTGAAAATACGTTGCCTGAAATTCATTACTCCCTTAGGAATTAATGGCATCTATTCAATAAGTTTCAGATTATTTTACAGCTTTTTTGTAGGGCTGCTTTGAAATTGAAATAACGGGGCTTACTCGATGAAATGGTTATCTTGGATTTTCTTTTCACAAACACCCTAATAAAACCGCTTTCGTAAGCATTTGATCCATTATGACCAAATGGCAAAATAATTTACAATTTAATAAACTATTCTGTTGAATATTGTGAAAATAATTTGTTTAGGTGGCAGCAACATGGTCAAGTTAAATACTTAAATTACTTTCAAAATATTCTTACCTATATGGTTGTCTTAGTTTTTGGAACACCATGGTACATATGCAGCAACAGCACCCAGTCAAATTAGTTACAAAATATTCTACAGCTTCCCTGTATAGTTTTCAGGAAATTGATAGCTACGGCATTCGGGGATCGATCAATCCCAACACGCCGAGATGTGGGTGGAGCTTAGCTAGTGATGGGCGGGGCATAGCTAAAAATGGAAAGGTCCATTGTTCTGAGCAACGTCGTCGATGCTGGTCTCATATCAGTTGCAACCGCTTTCAAATTGTCCATTGACTCTCTCCCAACGCCATACTGCATTTTCCCCATACAAAGAGACACGTATTTTGTACCATGCATCAGTTAACAGTTCAATGCTGACACATTTCTTTGTATGGTCTTAATCCTACTTACCATTTCACTTTAGACTGCAGGTTGCCTCCAAATGTGTTTTCCTAGCGAGATGTATGAGTAGAACCAAGCCACCAGTATCATTCGCAATTAATATTACATGCCGTTCTTGTGTTATTTTCAATTCTTTTTTCACAACGAGCGCATTAGCATCAGGTTATGCATAAATAATTTTATTACCCTCACTGTGCAAATAATTTCCAAGCATGTCCACAAAATGTTGCTTATTTTTGGTGTTGGAAAGGATTGGTGCTTTGTTGATGAGAGGCGGAGAGGTTTCTTCAAATGCAACTGTCACTGATGATTGCTCTGCTATCTTCATGTGTTCACATTTATAGTGCAGGGAGTTCCATACCCATCGAAGACAACTGTAACTGTTCTGTAATGCTGGTTCACGTAAGTGTCATAATGTTGAAGAACATCTACAAATTGGCCTGTCGTTGGTCATCATAGTTTCTGAATCAATGCACCACAATCAAGAACAGAGTATATTCATGTTTACATGGATTACTGGTCTTCGTATCTAGTCCTCTTGATAGAGATGAGCTGTCGAACTTTCTTTTTGTGTTCCTGGATCAAACAGCATTTATCCGTCTGTCCACCCATCTGTCTGGCCATGTGTCCTTCGCGAAATATCTTTCAAACTATTGGGTGAAATTCAATAAAATTTGATATGATTGGACTCCAAGACAACATTTACATCAGGTGCTGCCACCCTGGGCCGAGGTGGGGGAGGGGGAGGGTGTGTGTGTGTGCAGAAGGTGGAACTCAAACAAATTTGTTACCCATATGACTGCAGATTGTGAAACAATGTTTAGATTAGGCTGCGCCTCCTGAGTGTCTATCTGTCTGTCCGTTGGAAGAGGAATTTGCCACTTTTTAGCAAGCTGCTTAAGTTGCAACAAGCGTCTCGAAATTTTTTCGTCAGAGCTCATGAAACACCTCCAGCTTATGGGACTGCCAAATGTGTGTTTCACCATCAGTAAAATCGTATTTTCTGAAAATGACAGTTACTGTAACTTAAATACATATTCAGAGACGATTGGCATGGCAAAAATCAATTACCCTGAGGGGAAATCCAAATATTAATTAGCTTTCTGGGTATGCCTTGTGCAAAGCTTTATTTTGATGTGTAGCATGCGATACTTTGGCTGGGCATAGCAAGGATTGTCATTGTCATATTTTGCTGATTTACACACTGGAATCTAGATTCAACAGTAAATATCGTGACCAATTTAAGAAGAAAGAAAGATTATTACATGTTTAATGAAATTGTGCCAAAGTAATAGCCAGATAGAAATAGCGTAACTAACTAATGCTAGATAAAGTCGGTAAAATTGACAATTCTTCGCGCGTCAGGGCGCTGCCATTTTATCGCGTCTGTCGATTTCAGCCACACGCCGCTACTACTAGGGATGACTGGAGGTACGAGGCCTATAGAGGCATGTACATATTTTGAGGAGGTATACATAAATGATAATAGCAACTGAACCGCTGAAGCAATTCCAATGAGTCTACGGTTTTTAAATAGGTGCCGACTTCGGGATTATTATGATATAATGGATGTTAAAATCGGACAATGTTCAACAGTCTGGAATATATTATTATTAGTCATCTAATATACGGTCTGAGAATATTGTATCCTTTTTACGTTAAAATTCAGCGTGAGATGGTTTTGTCTCGTAGACTCTATCTTTGGAAATACTTTGCGTATTGTCATTAAATTGGAGTGTGTTTAAAGATGAAAGAAATGGCTATTCTTCTGACTAATTATAATTTTGCCCACGTGAATATTGCCAGAGATTTCATCGAATGAATTAACAGTTTGACATAAAATCTGGGAATTTTCCTCGGCCGATTAATATTGCTCGACAAGCTGTAGTGATTTCAATGATTAAGCCATTTTGATGCAACTTTCCTAGTTGTGAGATAACATTATAAAGCTTCGGAACGGCAAATTCTGTTATTGTAGCTGTAATACTTATTTTTATATGGTATGGTCGATAAAGCGCATTCTGCAAAAATCTCGCTCTAGTTGCGAGAAAATGGCCGCGCCCGGGAGAAGAAATAATCCCATGTTTACGATTTATAATGCTTCATATTATTTGTCTATTGTTGTTATTTAGGATCCAATATATTAGTCATATAATAGTCTTTCAAATAAAGCCCAGTTTTACCAATCCCGGAATTGTCCTTTAAGGTATTTTTGGCTATATCTACTCTACTAAATGAGGTGCAGAAAAACAGAGTCTACTATGTATATTACCCAAACTGTTAATCAAAAGCATGCTATTCTCTATTACCTATGTAGTGATGGCCGTGCAGCCTGATTAACTGAGAGATACACACATAATTATTGATTAGAGCTGCAACGATTGGTGTGCATAAATTATAACCACACGCGTCAATCATAATGCTGATCACTCCTTGTAGTGATGGAAGTGAAATCTTATTGGTTGAGCGATAGACAAACATAAATTTTCGATTACCCCTGTAGTGATAGACATGCATAAATTACTGATTACCCATGTAGCAAAATGGACGCGCAATCTGATTGTTAATTTTCGATGTTCAAAACATAGAATTCAAGTACAGCCATGATATCGGGTACGATTTTGAGTGAAAATTAATTCTGCATATTGTCTTAGGTATTCTGTACTTCCTGATTTAGGATGTGGACATTATATAAGGGTAAAGAAAATTAATGGAGTGAAAGTTGTAGATATTCGTTAATTCAGTGCTCTTGATGGGTATCCTACATAATGAGGGCTTTATCTCAAATGTCAGGATTTTTTAATGTTTTGTGAGATGATCCCCATCTTTAAAGCAATTGTCCATTGTGCACGATCAGCTGATTCTAGTAATGTTACATATTGCTGTGATTTGGAGCCTGGTTTCAAAGTCAGTATTATTCCGAAATATCCGTGTGTTGATCTGCGCAGATTTTTCAAGATCCTTGACAGACCACGCATATGGTGTATGTTATTTTTCGGACAGTGAAAGGTTAATTCTAAAGGAAAATACCCATGAAATTCAAGCTGAATTTGATTAACAAAATGATGCTGAATAAATTGGACAAAAAAGTCGAACAACTCTCGATCCGAACATTATCAAGTTCAAGGTGCAAGTCATCAGAAAGCTAAGAGGGTTAAGCGGTCCATACACGATCAATATAATTGACAATAATATTGTCAATTATGAAAATTAACAATATTATTGATCGTTAGTGTGTAATATTGAGGTCAAATTTTGAGTTGCGCAATATTCTGATGGAATCAAAACTTGGTAGATATTTATGGATGGTTACGCAATTTTATTGTGTCGCTGGTGGTACACATTGAGAATATTGATCAATATTTCATTCTGAAGTCAATTTTCATAATTGGCAATATTATTTTCAATTATATTGCTCGTCTATGCGATCAATATAATTGACAATAATATTAGTACAATATTATTGAAAATAAACTGTGTTGGCCACCAACGGCGCAATAATATTGTTCAATATTATCGTCATATGACCAAAATCATTGGGCCGTTGGTGGCCATCATAGTTTATTTTCAATAATATTGTACCAATATTATTGTCAATTATATTGATCGTGTATGAGCCGCTTTAATAATCTTAGTAATAGTAAAATAGAAACCTTATTAAATCAGCTATTTCAACACGGGAAAAGTTGGTAGGGGTATTGTGAAAGAAGCATTGTCTGTGGGAGTGGGATTCGCAAATGATGTATTAGCTTTACTCAAATGAAACTGGCATGAATGGAAATCATGCAAAAGCTCAATTTCATATATTGGTGTATGGACTTCAGGTGTAGCATGAATCGTGATACCAATATCATCCTCAGCTAGTCCTCCCTCAACTCCTGACATGTTGCGAACCGCATGCATAACCCCTGGCATATCACCCTCAACAACACCCACACCAACACTAGCACCATCAACGCCATCAGCATCTGTATCACCACCCCGACCACTACTATCACCCACATCATCAGCGACACCACCACCACCAACATCAACAACCCCACCTCCACACAGTACAATTATTGTTGCCATAAATAATTGGTAACTGTCCACCAAATGTTCATCAACCGCGTACACATCTGCCAGGTCAGCAAGATCAGTCGAGTGAGCAAATATGGGTTCCATAGCATGCTATAGGAGGGGTGTAAACAGGACATATAACCATGCCGATTGACCGACTGCTGCTCTCCGGTGGGGAGACGGGTGGTGCAGTACCGTGTAGAATGGGTCCTCTTCGAGGTGCCCCAGTGGGGCACAACATACATACACGCCGATGTGCTACATCAACCTCCGGGCAGTGCACGCAGCAGATCACTGGTAGAAGTCGGCCGGGACGTGATAGAGTATCTCCCAGGTGCCAAGAGCAACCTATGGAAAACTATCAGCCCTAGCCTGTTCACACCTGTAAATCACCTGTTTGACAGCCCCTCCATTAACATATATGCCAGCATGGATGGGGTATTGGACGCCCATTTAGAGTTTATCCTCTTATTACTCATTGACATGACATGATATCACACCAGGAATATCTGACCTTTGCCGAGATTATGAAGAGCCCGCTACAGGGTTGCCCCTTCATGACCCCTGCACAGATGCTTGCACAGCAACAGATCTGTTAACAAGAAGGAGAGCGACTACAGCGGGAGAGCTGGTATCAACAGAACGCGTTCCCGATACGGAAAGGCCCTCCTGGAGGATAGTAGGTGGGACGATGTCTTCAGATACGACGATGAGCCAGATGTAGTGGAGAACGCGGACGATGCAGTGGAGACCGCGGACGAGGATGAGTCAGATGTAGCGGAGACTGCGGACAATGCAGCGGAGACCGTGGACGAGGATGAGCCAGATGTAGCGGAGACCGCGGATGATGCCGCGGAGACCACGGACGAGGATGAGCCAGATGCCATACAGTGGGAAGAGGAGATGGTGCAGAAGTGTAAAACCAAGAAGGACAGCCAGTGGCGGACCTACTATCTTGGTCATACGGTGAAGTTCCAGATGTCACGTCTCAGAAAGCTACTGGCACCCGACATAGTGCTGGATGACCTCTGTCTAAGAGACGTCTGTCTCGACACCTGCAAGCTGACACGGTTCGCCAGGCTCTCCAAAATGCACGCTTCTATGACTCATGAGCAGATTCTGCAGGTGATGCAGGTTTAATCTCCAGGTATACTATGGCAAAATCAGAGTGGCGGGTAGCAACCAGAACTATACCCCTCCCTGATGGCTGACGAGGCGGTACCATCCACGGGTGGCGACTCCAGCAGATAGATACCATCAGACAGAATCTCGTCCATGATGCAGAAAAGTACAGCAGAACGTGCAGGCGATATAAGACAACGTCCTCGCGTGTACAACCACTGCTGCGGGTGTGATTGGAGCCAGTGTTGGGGTGGCAGCTGTTGCCACTCTCACTATAAGGGTGGGGGCCATCGTCGCCATCCCGCTGGGTGGCGTGACACTAGCCGCCACTGTCTTGGCCACGGGCTTGGGGGTGGAGCAGCGGCAGATCACAAGGAGGCCGGAGAAGCATGCAAAGTACGTGGCACTGGCACAGAGTATGCTATGAACTATTGACGAGTCTGTCAGCAAAGCTCTCTAGGATGGCCAAGTCATCGATGAAGAGTACCACCATATATTGAAGGTCCAAGCCCTGTACCACACGGAGAAACCTAGTGCGACAGCAATACCTCAAAGGCTCCAGCGGGAGGGTTGATATGGAGGAGTTAAAAAACGAGATGTTATGGCAAACACGCCTCGCTGTTCTCTGGAGTCGAGACGACTACAAAGAGTGTGCTGCCTGTACGGTAGCTTGAAGAACACCAGTATAGATGGCCTTCCCACTGAACCTCATGACAGTCATCCGGAGCCAACCGTCCTGGGTACACCCTTGACTGGCCTTAGATGTCTACTGGATGATATACCAGAGCTAACACCGTTCTCCATCACAGTGGATGGACGGTCCCGAACCAGCTTCTCCATCAACCCACGACCGCTGACCAACCGCCCCATCACCATCAAGGATGCGAAGCAAGCTCATACGTGGATGGATGCTCCAAGCCTCTCATACTGGAATCAGCAGCTGAACTTTGCCATGTGGTGTGCTACGGCAGGATGTGAAGCAAGTTCCACCCTGCTTCACTCCTATTCTGGTACTCCTGAAGCTGTGCTCATCGCCAGCTGTCTCAGATTCCAAGTGTACTTCACAGTGCGACGAATCCTCCATGAGCTGAGTGCAGCCTCCCTGATACAAACGCCTTCGACCCCCAGCTCAACAGACATAGCGTCTCAGTGGCCAGTAGACTACAGAGAGAGTTCAGCGCTCACCCAGACTATCGGTGGTATGGTGGTGACAACAGCAGTCTAGGGGTTATGTAGGGTGACCCGAGACATGGCTCCTCAGGATTCCTCTTTCGAACCCCCCCCCCCAATGAGTAGGCCATTGGAAGACAGCGACATTCTCGTCCGATCCAGACTCCGACACTGGAGCGCTGGTGCAAAATATGCACATCACTGGCTTGCGGCAGGACTATCCAGATGTGTGGAAGTACTTTGTCCCACACACCACCTCTGGCCTCACACCAGCAGGGACCATTCGGATTAACCAGTCCCTGGAAGCGCTGTGCTACTGCCTCCTTATGGCACAGACCCAGCTGTGGCATTCCATAGATGGTGTCAGCGGAGCAGAGGTCCAGGCCATGTTCATCAGTCTCGTTGAGGATATGATCATCGTGGCAGACCCCAGTAGTCTTATTGCTAAGTTCCAGCAGGGGCTGCAGAAGGCCCGTCGCAAACTTGATTTTGATATTTTGCCACACATACGGTTGATTCCAAGCAACATGATCGTGAACATCGAGGACCTCCAAGTCAGGGACTATAACAACATGATAGTCGAGGGAAGTTCCCCCGGTGTCTACTTCGGCGTCAACACTGACGCACCTACGTGCAGTACGGGCCATACAGTCATTCCGACCTGACATTGTAGCCAGTCGACACGGCAGCTCCAGGTGCCCAGACACTGCAGCCAGTCAACACAATACCGCTTCCCGTGATAGCTCTACGTGTGGCGTCAGGCCTAGCTATCGTGGCGCTCGGGATCAGCCTACTCTGCTGCTAGCAAATCAGCTATAAGACTATCCTGACTCTCTACAGTAGCAGTGGGGACCACGGTGAGACACTGAACCAGCTTGGCATGCCCTACAGCCCCTATACCCGCTGCCAACATGCACATACAAGGGCTGGACGGTTCGGCAGCGCATCCTTTTTCCAGCTTGTAGTATCGCAGAGCCATGTTCAGCTCTGAGTCCGGTGAGGCCATGGTGGTCTGCTACTGCTGGAACACATCTGACAGATACTCCCGATCCTTGTAGAAACCTTTAGCTTGCAGGAGTTGCTAGACGATACTCAAGCCCATGATAAGGTATTCGAGGAAGCAGATCTGTCCCTTGCCAAATCCTAGATAGAGCTTCACAGTTGTCAGCTCCTCTGTCAGCTCAGCACCAGAGAGCTGAGCGAGCTCATCTGGTGTCTTCTTCTTGTAGTCCTTCAACTCCCTCTGGAAGACATCATAGTACTTCTCGCATAGCGTGAGCCCGGACATGTTTAAAATGTCTCAATAGAGAGATGAATATTCCTGAGTACCAACCTGGCTACCTGGCAGATACAGACTGGGACGATCTTATTAGCTCTCTCGACAGGGGACGCAGACATGTAACCGCATTGTATACTCAGTGCTGAAACAATGATGTCAACGGTACAGATCGTGAAGCAACTGCCCGAGAGCCAGGCAAGTCTTCAGAAGGTGGAGAACCTGCTGCGAACCAAGACACAGAAGTTACTGACGAACGCAAAACCTCTGGCAGGTCATGTCGCCAGTAACGTGGCAGAGAATGTGACCATGGTGAAGATGACAGGGGGAAATGAGGTTCTTCCTGCCGCCATTGCAGCTGTCCTCGTTACAGTGGTGAGTGGGGTGGCCGGCATGTCTCGGAATAACTCACCCCATCCCAAAGATCGCCCTCAGTGGGGCCTCCTACACTGTTGCCGTCAAGATCATGGGTGAACGTGTTACACCAATGGAGGCCGCGGTTCTAGGGCTAACAACGACTGCAATGACAGAGATCATCGTCGCCTACGTTTAACACCTCTGAATGGTGAGAAATGGATCACAAGACCCCTGCAGCATATGAGGCATGGCGTGCTGGAGGGATGTGTGTAGCCAATAGTCGAGCACGTGGACTGAGGTTTACCAATGCCCGGGAATTGTGGACCACCCACAAGGCATGCCCCTGCAGAGAGGGCCAGTACCCTGAGCACTGCTACCTATTCCCTTGGCTGACTGCGTGGTCCTCCTATGCCCAACTATTTCACTGGGGGTATGACCAGTAGGTATAAGCCGTCTGTATATAGCACTATGACTCTGTCACTCACAGACCTAGAAAGCAAAGAGCTAGGCGACCTTGCTCACTTGAGCAAGGCACGCCTCGGTTCAGATACCACTGTTGCCCCTATCTCCTTCCTAGACTTCGGTGAGAAGGGAGACCCGCGGGAGATCCGAGGTACCATCCCAGCCCAAGATCTCATCAGGAACACTGATACGGTAGGACAATCGGCCATTAACAAGGCTAAGACCGTATACAAGGGGATGGTCATCAAGGAGAGGGCGACGATGCTCGGTATGCTCGGAGTCGATGAGGCTGGAGCCATCAAGCTTATTGCTGAGTCCTATGCACAGGACCTGGTTAAGGATCTCCTGAAACCATGGAGCTCATTCCACCAGAATGGAGAGAATCTCAAGATAGGCACCATAGGCCTGAGCAATATCACTGTCGATGGCATAAGAGGTGCTACCGCCAGCCTTCAGCTACCAGAGGTGAAGAAGCCAGGGTTCTTTGGTTTGCCGTTTAAGACCACAGGTTAGTCATGGCTTCCCGTGTATGTATCATATAGATACTGGATGTACTAGACACTGTGGGTGCTGACACAGGCCCGCTATGCTATCTTCTCAGCTGCTGCTGGGATTTCATGCTTGATGCCTCCATCGCATCCTTGATATCCGCCGGATGGTGCAGGATTCCCCACTCTGTAAGCGAAAGAGCTGGTGCAGGAAGTACTGCCATTTAGTCTCCCAGATATAGACGAGGCTACCGCCGACCAAGTGCTAACCACCCTCCACACGCATGTCTGTACCATTCGACAGTAGGCCAGCTGATGCTGGCCAGGTGGTGCTGACCATTGCCCTGTCTGGACACGGGAGAAACATTTTTCTGACGGCTCTCCTGGCTGAACATCTACACTTTCAATACATCCTTCTCGTGTCTGACTCCACCACTGAGGTGGTTGACAGTAATGATCAATGGTACAATGACCCAATCACCAAGATGCAGAACCTGCAAGCACTGATGGAGAAGCTGCTGGCTGTCCGACTGACAGAACCACTTGTTCTAGTTATTGATGACCCTACAATGGACCAAAAGGCAATCACCTACCTCACCAGGCGCATCCGGCACACAAAGATAACTGTCTTCACCCTCTTTCAGAAGTACTGGGTACTGGAGCGATGTTAATATTAAGCCAGTCGCATTATCAGATCATAACATGGTTTGTGTAACCTTTGCCAATGCTGATTGGGTAACAAAGGGGGTTGGGTTTTGGAAATTTAACACAACACTGTTGGGAGAAGAATTTTATAAGAATAATATAGAGAGTTGTTGGCAACATTGGATTAATAGGAAAGCATCATATAAGAGCACATTGCAATGGTGGGAGGATGCAAAACTGGATTTAAAGTACGTTTCCCGAAAGTATGCTATTAGAAAAGCACGGGAAATACGCAAACGCAAGAAAACACTTCATCGATCACTGATGAAAATTAATGCTAAGGTAAATAATGGTGACGATAATTATTATGAATTACTGGTTAAAATTAAAAGTAAAATAATAGATATAGAACAATATGAGTTTGAGGCTGCAAAAATTAGAGCAAGAGCCCAAGGGAAAAGCCAACCCGGTATTTGTGTACATTAGAAAAAGCACGGGCAATAGATAAGGCGATGTGCTCATTAAACATGCTGGATGGTTCAACCGTCTTTACCACCAATGAAATGAGTACCATTGTATGCAATTACTATGAGTCATTGTACAAGTCAGAGGGAATTGATGAAGATGCAAAATTGGATTTGTTAGCAAATATATATAGATAAAAAGGTGTCAGACACAGGCAGTGAATTTTGTGATCAACCCTTAATACTAGAAGATTTAACTAAATCCCTTAAAGGTATGAAACTAGAAAAATCACCGGGGTGTGATGGCTTTCCAGTTGAATTTTACCAAACGTTTTGGCACCTTGTAGGTCCAATAATGGAAGAATTAGCCACTGAAATTTTTTAGACCAATTTCTCTACTATGTGTAGACTACAAAATAATATTCAGAGCACTAACATTGAAACTAGGTAGTGTTTTAGGAGAAATCATTGGAACAGAGCAGACATGTGCTGTACCTAGGAGGACAATTTTAACCAATACCATGTTAATAAGAGACCTTATGCAATTGGTTGAGAAGGATAGCATCCCTTCAGCTGTGATTGACTTGGACAACGAAAAGGCATTTGACCATGTGGAATGGGATTTTCTTTTTAATTCTTTGCAATCATTTGGGTTAAATACGGATATCAAGAGTGGCTATTTAGTGAACAATCAATTATCCAGAGAAATTGTCTTAGAACGTGGTGTTAGACAGGGGTGTTCCCTATTGCTATTATTATTTGTTATTGTGATGGAATCTCTTGGCATAGCATTGAGGCAAAATAATAACTTTCAAGGCATATGTATTTGTGGCATAGAAAGACCACTTAAGCTGTCACAATATGCTGATGACACAACTGTGTTTGCTAGTTCCAATAATGATTTTGCAATTTTAAACCACGTACTAGAAAAGTTCCAAAATGCATCTGGTTTGAAAATCAATAAAGGAAAATCCAAAGGATTATTTTTGGGGCCATGGAAAGAGCGGAATGACCAGCCACTTGAAATCAATTGGTCTAATGATACCATTAAGATTTTAGGCATCTATTTTAGCAGGAAACCGAATACAACACAAAATTGGAATGAACGAGTATCTAAGCTTAAGAGAATATTAGCAAATTGGAAGCGTCGTCGTCCTTCAATTTTTGGTAGAGTGTTTGTTGTCAACAACTTGGTATTATCTGGTCTATGGTATACAGCATATGTTGTACACATGCCAAAACATGTAGAAAAGGAGGTTAATGAGTTGATATTGCCATTCATATGGGAAGAAAAGAATCATTTAGGTTCCCATCGTGTTCTCAATAATGCTAAGTTAGAAGGAGGACTTGATTTAATTGATATTAAAGTGAAATGTGTTTCTTTAAGGTTAAAATTTCTGAATGATCTTATTACATCAGATGAGACGTGGGCATGTGTTTCACGAGCTCTAATGGAGAGAATTGTAGAACCATTTCTGGCGGAGCATGTTTTTACCTCAAAGAAGCCACCTCCGAACAGCCAAATGATACCAGATGTGTTTAAAGATCAAGTTAAGGAGTATATTTGACAGATACATGCCTCCACCTACGTGCTGGAACGAAGTACTAGAACAGCAATTGTGGGGCAATAATAATATATGCAGTATTTTATCTACCGTCCTTTGCAAAATATGGCATTCAACATTTATCTGATATGATACACCCTCAAACACGTAGATGGATTTCAATGCAAGAAGTAGCTAGAAAAACACATATGAGGCATATAGAGGTCCAGCCGTTGCTAAATAAAATAAAACATGCCGTACCAGTTGAATGGTTTCGTCTGGTAAATGTAAATAATAATAGTTTGACTCCACAACTTGCATTAGTTCTTGATGATGAGATGTTAAAATACAAGATGAGATCCAAGGAATGGTACCACATTATGAGACGAAAACAAGTAACACCTCCCATAGCAATTAGGAGATGGGATGACTCAAGCTATAAACCATCCAGTTGGAAAAATGTATGGAAAATCTTACATTCTCCATACATACCAAATATGGCTCATGATTTATTGTGGCGATTACTACATCGACGGCTATGGGTGGGACACTTGACATACAAGTGCAATATTACGACTTCTGATAGGTGTTACTTATATCAAACAGATAGGAAACAATCGCGCATTTATTTGTGGAATGTCCAATATCGTCACAATTTTGGGACTATATCAGCCAAATCTTGGCACAATTTGGAGCAAAGCCCATGGTTCTAGAAACACATGTAGTCTTATTTAGAGAATTTGGATCAAGCGGTATAAATATCATAAAGTCTGAAAGGACTATTTTAATAACAATGCTAACCATATGTGTTTGTGCCATTTGGAAACATCGGTGTGCACAGACGAAAAATCCATCTATGGGCAATCACAATAGAACAATAAAGGCAATATTTCGTTCATTGCTGCTGAATCATATTCCTTGCGAATATTTTAGATTAAAGCAGCATGGTAAAGAAAAAGTATTCACGGTGCAAAACAAACATAGTTTCAATAGAGTTGGGAACTGTAAAAATAACTGAGCCTGCACTAGCTTAAATCATTTAATTACTACAGCTGATTTATCTGTGTCTTTTAATTAATCTGTGTCCTGTAATTCATTTTAGTCTGCACTTTGATATTGTTATGTTTAATAATTCATGTGAACAAATAAACAGACTGGGGTAATTTAATAATCAATCGATAAAGTAAGTTGCCATTGAATTATAAAATCGTCCCGGGTAATTTTAGAAACTTGCACAGGGTTTTATAGGGTTATTTGTTCCCAGGTAGTTTACAAAACTTTACAACAAAGTAAATCAAAAATGTAAACAAGAGCGCCATCTATATCCATCTATTTTTCTGTAATTTTCCTGCTGACTATATATGTTATGCTACCCAAATGCTACTACGCCCGCTGATCTTTAAAGAATCAGCCCACTAGCGTTAAGGATTGACTTAATTGTCATTGATTGACGAGGCACTTTTCATTTGTTGGATAGTTGCACTCGCCACACGGGTCTACTACTACACCTGGGTTGAATAGTAATGCCTTTGTTAAGTTTTGTTTTGCTATCGGAGCTTTATCAGCCTATTGTTTTGTATATATACTTTTTAAGCCATATGTATTTATAGATTGTATTAATGCTCATTATTTATCCTTTTTTTGGTGTAATATTAATCAGGCTTACTAGTTCACCAGGTTTTTTTCTGGGTGTTTGCAAGCCTTTATAAAGGAGTTCCTCCGTGAAGTTTGTCCAACTGAGTCAGCGTCGGTTTTTCAAAATAAAAGAAGAAAAGTAGTAGTAGTAGTTAGTTATTGTTGTTGTTATAGTAGTAGTAGTAGTAGTAGTAGTAGTAGTAGTAGTAGTAGTAGTAGTAGTAGTAGTAGTAGTAGTAGTAGTAGTAGTAGTCGTAGTAGTAGTAGTAGTAGTGGTAGTAGTATTAGTAGTAGTAGTAGTAGTAGTAGCAGCAGCAGCAGCAGCAGCAGCAGCAGCAGCAGCAGCAGCAGCAGCAGTAGTAGTAGTAGTAGTAGTAGTAGTAGTAGTAGTAGTAGTAGTAGTAGTAGTAGTAGCAGTAATAGCAGTAGTAGTGGTAGACATAGTAGTGTGAAAAGAGCAGCAAGCGCGAAAAGATAACATTTATTTACTCTTTTTACCTCCGAAAGCAGCCATCTTTAACCGCTCGTGTGCCAACAGCACATATCAATTAAACATTTTGATGGTTAATATTTTTCAAGACATTTTAATTTTAGAAGACTATTTTTGTAAATTTACCACTGAATTTTTCTTCACTGGCTTGACCATTAAAGGGGCAATGGCAAAGAAAATAAGGTTTTTGACTTAGCCAGTGTCTATCTGCAGGCCAAGAGAAGGGTATTTTTGAAAATTTGCCATGGTTACCGATTCAGTCATTCTAGTGGTAAATATTTTAAAATCATCTTCTCTAAGGTCACAAGTTCGACTCCTAACCATAACTAGCTAATTAGAGTCCCAGTCGAACCTCAAATAGTTAACTAGCTATTCAACTACAGTCAACTGAGCACCCAAGCTCGGTTCAGATGGTTAGTGCGATATTTGCGTAAATTTCAAAATGCCGGACATCGATTGCTTGTCACGAATAAATGCATATAAAAGTATAAGTTTAAGACTATATGCTCGGCCTCAACGTGGCGCAGGGGTGTAACCCACTGGGTGTCAATCCAGACATTTGGAGGGGCTAACCAGAGCATTATGCACAACGCTAGTGAAATGACACTTGGAGATCGAATCAACCGAAATGGCGCTCGCCATGCCTCGAAGGAGCCCACCCTTAGCTACTGGAGGTCCCATCAACCACAGATTTAATCTTGAGAACGGCTCGCCAAGTGTGATACCAGCGATCGAAAGGAAGAAAAAAGAAGAAGAAAGTATAAATATTTCAGTAAATAACTCAGGTTTGATGAAATTATGCTTTCCCATTGAATGTCAAAGTTCCCACGGCCATATTTCTTCTCACTTTATGTCATATGGGCGCTGTTTGATGTCTTAGCGCACAAAAATAACCCATTTTCGTAGGCTATCAAAACAGATGACAGAAATGGTTAATGGAGACTGGTACCCGGCTCCAAATGTTCTGCAATAGTAATCCAATGGTGAATGGGGAACCAACGAACGAGAATTCGAACGAGCATTCGGCTGGGCATAGCAACTGTGCATGTTCAGTAAAACGGCAAACTGACAATAGACTATAAACTTGACCTAGGCCTTTCAAATAGTCATAGCTGAAGACCATTGCAAAGTTGATTTGGTCAGTTTGACCATTAAATGGTTATGTTGACACAAGAGGGGTTAAGCACATACTGAAAACAGAAAAGACGTAAAATCATTTCTGCCTGAAGGCTCTCAAAACATTGTTAACTACACTTTTCAAATGATGATTTTTTTTTTAGGTGAGGATGTTTCTTTTTTTAAATTTATTTGAAGAGTGACTCCATGACTAAGCACAATTATTCCATGGGTCAAATTTCAAAATAACCATTCTCTTCCTATGTAAAAATATTATTCTCTATGAAAAAATATCTAGAAAAAAGATTGGCTTTTTCTAAAAAGGATATTATTTACATACACTATTTTCTGGCAGTACTCTCCACTGCTAACTCGAAGATATGCTCATCAAACATAGGAGCAATCTGAGTTCATTCTGCGACAGAGTGAGCTAGAGTGAACATCTCTGTGTGCTAGTAGTGGTGGGTGTTTTCATTATACATATAACATTCTTAGAACTAGTACAAGTAGTAATGGATCTTATTCTACTAATCGTAGTGGTACTGTGTAAGTCGAGCAAGATTTATGCCTATATCAAGCGATTTCCAGGATTCTGAAGAGGAGGAAGAGGAAGCAACGAAAATAGGTATTTTTACATTGTATTTTATATTATCTTAGAAAACAATTATCATAAGACCTCCGTGTCCATTTGTAAAATCCAGAAAATCAATAATGAGAATTGTCTTTATTATGTCTTCATCATCACGGCCATTAACCATAGAGGGAGATAGGCGTGCTTTTTGATTGGCTCTCAGAAATCATGTGATTTCGGGGGTGGTCTATTTGACCATATATGGAGTACGAAAAAAGGGTAGCTTCTCGTGGGGTATTTGTACTAGGCCTGTTCAGTTAATCGATATTTCATCATTAGTTGATTATTTTTTCTGGCAATTATATAATCGAGTGTAATATAAAATAATCGAAAAATCGATTTAATCGAGAAAAAATTTATTATTTATTTTAATCAGGCATAATTTAGTCTTTAGTCTTGTAATACAGCTAATGTATTGATGGTTTGATTGGTCTAGCAAGGTAGGTGTAAAAACATCTATTCCTGGTGTTCAATCCCGCACCTCCCGAGTCGTAATCCCTTCATGCAACTTCATGCGAATGTTTATATAAGTAATTGCTTGATATGCCAGTGATCAGAAGCATTTGATTGCTATTGTTATCAGTATCATTATCAGTTTAATATCCCATAGGTTGACGTGTTTTGGAAATAATTTGACTTAAAACTGTTGCTGCCTAAGGCAACAACAACTTGCGGTCAAATGATTTTCAAAATATTCGACTTTTCTAATGCTGGGAAATATGGAAACGTCATAGATAGGCATTATGGGCAAAATCGACACCATAATAAAATTAAAAATAATATGGCCACTTCACGAAAAATTGCACAAAATTGACTTCGTAGTAAATTCACAAATGTTCGATCCAAATTTTCATAAATTATGCTGATTGTTTGTAACTAAGTTAACTTAAAGCGGTTGTTAATGATTTTCAAAATATTCAGATTTTCCAATTATGGAAAATAGGGAAACATCATAGATAGGCACCACGGGCGAGCTCTAAACGTTAATCTCTGAAATGTTAAAATTAAATTGGCACCATTTCACTGGCTTGAAAATCTGGGCATACATGCCGGTTTCTTGAAACCATTATCCAATGGGAACGAGTGAGCAATGGATTCTAAATTGACTTCATTATATTAGGCGGGGTTGTTCCTCATCTTCAGCCAATCAGAGGACTGCCCTATTGAGCGTCTTGTAGTCTTTTCATATGCCTATTCAGTTGAGGTAATCTAAACTTAACTAAGAACCAATTTACGAAATTGCGTATTCTGTTAATTTTATTTTAAAAATCATGTTATTTATTTATTTATTTATTTATTTATTATTATTATTATTATTAATTTTAAGAAAGCTAGTCTCTCCTCTCTCACTCTCTCTCTCTCTCTCTCTCTCCCTCTCTCTCTCTCTCTCTCTCTCTCTCTCTCTCTCTCTCCCTCCCTCCCTCCCTCCCTCCCTCAATAGGTAGTTGCTACTCCCAACGTTTCGAGCTTAAATAATCAACTATCGGATTAAATCGATTATTTTCCAGACATCATAATCGATTATTTATTTCCATAATCGAACAGCCCCATTTTGTACAAGAACACCCGCTAGAACCCGACCCTTTTGACACTCCATATATGCTCAATTAAGCCCGCTCACGAAATCACGCGACATGTGAGAGACAATCAAAAAGCACATCTATCACCATCCATTACCACTGAGGTGCGCGTTATTTAGTATAAATTTTAGAAATTTGGTTAGTGTTTGATATTTTCAAAACAACATGACTGATTCAGTGTACGTCATTGCTACAGAGGTTTGTCACAACTTCTATTGGCTTTTAAATTAGTGGTATATGATGCTGCACGAGACACTAGCGTGATTTCTCCGCCTTGCTGCACATATAAAAGTTGTGATATACTTATCGTATATCGTATGGCACCAGTGTTTCTCATGGCATCTAAATTTTAGAGGTCCGAGGGATCCCACACCCTGAAATCTGTTGGTCCCCAGCTGAATTCTGAGTGTCCCAAGCTGAAATCTGAGTGTCCCAAACTAATACAATGCGGTCCCAGTAGGCACATGACGTTGTTTTAACATTGAATCCACGTTGAAATCACGTCATGACGTGATTTCAACGTGGATTCAACATTGAAACAACGCCATGTGCCTGCTGGGGTGTTTCCAAGCAGTATTTCCTATCCATACTAAAATTAAATGGTACGATGGACTCACAACTATTAAGTACGGCTGTCACTTACTAAATTGTTTAGGTATTTTCGTGCAAAAACCTACAAAACAACAGAGCATAGTGCAATGATACAAGATTTTCAGGGGTCCCATGGGACTCTCTGCCACTAATTGGGGGTGGAGGCGGTGGTGGCGTGTCCCAAGCTGGATTTTGGGGTATACCCCCTCAAAAGGACCCTTATGGGAATCCCTGATTGTCTCAATATCATAACTTTTTGTGGTTGGGTAGCGTGGCTCGGGTACATGTATACTCACATTGGTAATTTTGGCAAAGAAATCAATCGTCAAGTAACAGCTCCCTGTAAAACTAATTTCAAAATATTCAACATACCATCATAGAATATACGTTTTGATAATTTAAGGCGTGGTTCAAATCAAATATTAGACCCTTGACGAACTATGATTCAATTATTTACGCATAGATTAGTGTACTACTACCACTACTACTACTACTACTACTACTACTACTACTACTACTACTACTACTACTACTACTACTACTACTACTACTACTACTACTACTACTACTACTACTACTACTAATACTACTACTACTACCACTACTTCTACTACTACTACTACTACTACTACTACTACTACTACTACTACTACTACTACTACTACTACTACTACTACAGCTCTTACTGCAAACAACAACAACAACAACAACAACAACAACAACAACAACAAACACAAATATAAACACAATAACAACAACAACAACAACAACAACAACAACAACAACAACAACAACAACTTCTGGTGGCATTTCAATTTTAATTAAGAAAGACATTACAAAGTCCTGCACAGTTGTTCATACGGAAAATAAGTTTGTTTTGTGGGTTAATGTACACAATGATTTAACCCATTATGACAGAGATCTGTCTATATCCCTTCTGAAACATCTAAGTATCACACAAATTACATCTTCAATGAAACTGAAAACGATATTATAAAATTAAAAGAAAGATATGAAATAATATGTTTATTAGGCGATTTTAATTCTAAAACGGGAACAGAACAAGATTTTGAAGAATTCGACAATTTTACTCTTGCTCACTTTGATGTTGATAACGCAGAAAATAATGACTCGCTCTCTATAAATAGACTAGGGTTCCCCCTGAAATGGTGAGTCAGTCTACAGGTCGTAGGAATGCAAACTGGGGAAAACTACTACAGCTGTGCAAAAACATGATTCTTTTTATAGTAAACGGTAGAATGGGAAATGATGCTGAAATGGGCAACCACAACAAATAATAGTCTTATCGATTATGTTATAGGAAACAGGAAATTTATTGAAAAAATTAAGAATTTTGATGTGGAAGACTATGATCCAATTATATCAGACATTCACTGTGTACTAAATATGGGACGATGGACTCACAACTAAGAAGTACGGCTGTCGCTTCCTAAATTGTTTAGGTATTTTCGTGCAAAAACCTACAAAACAACATAGCATAGTGCAATGATACAAGATTTTCAGGTGTCCCATGGGACTCTCTGCCACTAATTGGGTGGGGGTGGGGGGGTGGCGTGTCCCAAGCTGGATTTTGGGGTATACCCCCTCAAAAGGACCCTTATTGGAATCCCAGTTGTCACAATCTCATAACTTATTGTGGTTGGGTAGCGTGGCTCGGGATACATGTATACTCACATTGATAATTTTGGCAAAGAAATCAATCGTCAAGCAACAGCTTCCTGTAAAACTAATTTCAAAATATTCAACATACCATCATAGAATATACGTTTTGATAATTTAAGGCGTGGTTCAAATCAAATATTAGAGATTTGACGAACTATGATTCAATTATTTACGCATAGATTAGTGTACTACCACCACTACTACTACTACTACTACTACTACTACTACTACTACTACTACTACTACTACTACTACTACTACTACTACTACTACTACTACTACCACTAATACTACTACTACTACTACTACTACTACTACTACTACTAATACTACTACAGCTCTTACTGCAAACAACAACAACAACAACAACAACAACAACAACAACAACAACAACAACAACAAACACAAACATAAACACAATAACAACAACAACAACAACAACAACAACAACAACAACTTCTGGTGGCATTTCAATTTTAATTAAGAAAGACATTGCAAAGTCCTGCACAGTTGTTCATACGGAAAATAAGTTTGTTTTGTGGATTAATGTACACAATGATTTAACCCATTATGACGGAGATCTTCTGTTTGGATCTGTCTATATCCCTTGTGAAACATCTAAGTATCACACAAATTACATCTTCAATGAAACGGAAAACGATATTATAAAATTAAAAGAAAGATATGAAATAATATGTTTATTAGGCGATTTTAATTCTAAAAC